>PVJA010000447.1:58265-173721 GCA_004027025.1 Myocastor coypus
AAAAAACAAAAAAAAAAAAAAAAAAAAAAAAAAAAAAAAAAACCACGTCCAAATGGAAATAGAGGAAATCAGATCAGAAATAATCTCTCAGGTGAAAAGAAATGATAAGGATAATGAAAGAATTGCTGTGTATATCTAAAGAAGACACTGATTAAAGAAAAAGAGTGGAGTAGAAAATTGATGGAAACCATGAAAGAATATTATAGAAGAGAAGTAGAACGCATGAAACAGGTAGAAATATATATCCAGGAAATTTTAAAAAATCTGTTTAAAGCTGACAAAACTATATGAATGAAACTGAAGATAGATATTCAGATCTTGAAGACATAATAGCAGCTGGTTACCATGAAAGAAAAGATCTCTGAAAAACAACAAGGACCAAGGAAAAAAATAATTCAGTAGCTACAAGTTGAAGGAAAGAACAACAACAACCTAACAGGTAGCAAAGAAAAAGAAGAAGTCAACACAAATGACTTAAAATGAATATTGGTAAAAGTAATAGCAGAAAGCTTCCAGTTATGGTTTATGTCTAGTTGTTCCCCCAAAGCCTCATGCAATCATGGGGCGTGACTTCTGTAGATTGAGACTTGATTCATGATCCCTGGGATTGTGTTTTAGTACTGATGGGATTATCGGTCTGAGTAAGGCTGAGACTATGGGTGTGGTCTCAGGCGGATATCCTAAGGCGGAGGTCCTGAATGTAATATAAAGAGAGACAGAGAGACAGACTCTGCTGTAGCTGTTGCTCTGCTGCCGTGTTTGGTTGGCTGCCTCTGTCACAGTTTGTTGCTGTTCTGCCACCATCAACTGGATGCTCTCTGCCCTGTTCCACTCAGACGTGGACCAGGCGAATAAGGATTGAAACCTCCAGTAACTGTGAGCTAATAAACCTTTCTTCCTTCATCTTGAGTGTTGGGTATTTGTCCCAACGAGTAAAAAGTAACTAAGGCACTTCCCAAGCAAAGGAAAAGAGTATAGCATATAGCTAAATGAAACATATAATATTCCAAATAGTGCCAAGCAAAATAAATCTATACTTAAATATACCATAATCAAGATCCCAGAAATGCAGCACAAGAACACACTAAAAGCTAGTAGAGGTCCAGGGAGATAGATCAGTAGAATAAGTGCCTGCCTGGCAAGCACAGGTTCCTGAGTTCAATGCCAAGTACTTCAAAGAAAGCTATTAAAGAAGAGAGACAGACAATATTTAAAGGAAGTACCATCAGAAATGGCAGATTTTTCAATATAAAGCATCTAGCAAAGAAGACTATTGAGGAAAGTATTTCAAGTATTAAAAGAAAACAACTTCTAAGCCAAGGTGTTAAACCATACAAAACTCTCACTATTAGTGGAGAAGTAAATAGTTTCCTAACAAAGAACAACTAAAGGAATTCATGATCATTATAACAACCCTGCAAAGAGTAACGAAAGATACTCTATAAAGAGATTAAAATGATCACAATTTAAAGAACAACAATAGAAAGACACCCCCCCCCCCAGACAGGGCAAGTAATTAAACACTGGAGAAGTACAGAATCAATAGCAGGATAATAACATGACAAAGGAAAGTCAATACATATCAATTATAACCACCAATGTAAAGGGCCTCAATAAACCAATTAAAATAAATAAACTGGCAAAGTAGATTAAAAACAAAATCCAATGATATGCTATATACAAGGAACATATTTCAAAAGCAAACTCAGAGGCAGAACGTCAAAGGATGAAAACAAAATACTTCATGTATCATGAGCTCAGAAGAAAGCAGAGGTAGATGTTCTGCTCTTATACATGTGACCTTCAAGCCTAGAATAATCAAATGATATACAACGGTCACTATATACTACTTAGGGGAAACCTTCAAGAGGAAGTGATAACAATCATAAATATGTGTGCACCAAATACGAACCACTGAAATATATAAGGCAAACTGTAAAGGACATGAAAATATCTCATAAGCAATGACAAAATTTTGATTTTCACTTCACGAATGGGTGGCGACGTGGAGCATTTCTTCATGTACTTATAGGCGTGTTGAATTTCTTTCTCTGAGAAGTGCGTGTTCATCTCTTGCACATTTCTGGATTGGGTCTTTGAATTTGGGGATAATAAATCTTTTTAATTCTTGATAAATTCTACATAGAAGGCTTTTGTCTGAATATTTATTAGTTAAAATTTTTGCCGAAATTAGTGGGTTGCCTTTTCACTCTGCAATTTCTTTTGACATGCAAAAATTTCTCAGCTAGAAGAGGTCTCAGTTAACCTGGAACCTTACACAGAATTATCTCAAAGAGACGGGTCAACTAAACAAAATTTAGCAAAAACAGAGCAGAACTGCATCTAAGCCTTGAAGAAATGAATTTAGTGGACATTTAGAGTGTTCCACCCAACAACATCTGAATGTGAATGCACATTGTTTACATCTGCATATCATATGTTTTCTTAAATAGACATATTAGTGCATAGATCATGCTTAAGTAAGTGCAAGAAAATTGAAATTCTCCCATATATATTATCTGACCACAGTACAATGACAGTGATAATTAGTGACAAAAAAAACCTCCAGCAAAAACTCTATAAAAACATGGACATTATCGCACTCCTCAGCTAATAATGTATCACAGATGAAATTAAGCAAGAAACTAATCAATGTCTAGAATCCAACAAAATTTCAAACACATTTTACCAGAATTTATGAGATGTCTTGAAAGCAGTTTCAGAGGAAGATTTCTAGCAGGAAACTCACAAATTAAGAAAATAGAACACAAACAAATAAATATCCTAATGTGGCACCTCAAGATTCTAAAAAAAAAAAAAAAAAAAGAGTAAATCAAGTCAAAAGCCAAAGGAGGCAGGAAATTATAAAGATTAGAGTAGAAATTAATGCAGTTGATATAAAGAGGGCTGGCCAGATAGTTTAGTAAACTAAGGCACCTGTTTAGGCAGAGCACAGGGGCCGAGGTTCAATTCCCAGCACCATGACCTGTGTCAGTGTGCTATAACATGTGCCTACAATTCCATCTCTTTCAAGGCTGAAAACAGGCAGATTAGTGCAAGTTAAATCTATGTAGTGAGACCCTATACACACTGTAATAAATAGAGGGTGGGGAGGTTTATGGAAAGATTAAACACAACTGATAATCCTCTAGCCACCCTCATCAAAAATAGGAAAAAAAATTAGCTTTGATAATTCAAGTAATAAGGAATGGAAGGGATTAAATTGCTGCAGATTCTGTAAAAGTACAGAAGATCATAAATAATCTCCTTTGAAAATCACTACTGTCACAGAATAGATAACACAGAAGTAATGGGCAGATTTCTAGATTTGCACACATTGCCAAAACTGAATCAAGAATATATAAAAATTCTTAATAAACAAATATCAGTCAAGGAAACTGAAATATAATAACAAAATTTACCAACAAAAGAATCCCAGGTCCTGATAGATTCATGGCTGAATTCTATGATAACAGCTTCAGCTGCTCTGCTCAGGAGATTCTGGACAGAACAGAATGTTCAGGAAGTCTGGCATTAAAGACTAGACTGGTGAGGATTCTGCTGGAAAAGACAGGATTGGCTGTTGAACTGCAGATGATTTGTGTTACTGATTGGCAGAAGGTTTGTCTGCATTTTGCTTCTGTCCAGAAATCTTACCTGAGACTGAAATTAAGTACAGCAGAGTACTTAATGTTGAAAAAGAAATTGCAAAGCAAACAGATACTGGGGCAGTGGTCTGGTTGTTCTTGAGGGCTTTTAGCCATATTTAGGTTAAGAATGAAGAGCAAACAGCCCAAAAGAGTGACATAAAATGTTGTGAGTTTGACCAGGAAGGAAGCACCAGAAGGGTTTTGAACTGTGAAGATAGAGCTGAGAAGATCTCCATTGCTGAGGAGGAAGAGGGGTGTAAAAAGATGGACTGAGGGCATGACAGAAGGTGGCAGGTTCTCATCCTTTGCAGCCTCAGAATTGCAAAAGTGAGAAACTTTGCCTTGAGGAGAAAGTCACAGTGCACCATGTTACAGAATGGAGGTGGCGGCCACACCAGGTTCCAGACTTCAGATGGAAGACACACCAGATGGCAGGATGGCACAAGCATAGAAAATTTATTCCTTGGAATCAGGGTGACAGTGCTCAGTGATCCATCCAGTCACTTGACCCCTACAGCAAAGGGAGCCTGGTTACTGCTCCAGCTGGCAGCAAATCTTGGAATTATCTAAGTGGGCATATGCAGAAAATAGGAGTTCTAAGGTTAAGAAGGCTTCCACCTAGATTTCAGAAGTCCTGGGAGGTCAGGCAATGTGCTCCTGAGAGGGCGGTGGGGGAAGCTTGAGTGAGAAACCTATTCAGAGGAAACCTCAGAAATTTGAAAAAGCCAGGAATGTGGATGGACTAAGGAAAGTTGCAAAAAGAGAGTACAGAAGGCCTGAGAGAAAAGTCATGAGAGCTACCCGCAGAAGTTCTGTAGCAGCAGAACCATGTAAGTCTTTTGGAGCTCAAAACTCCTGACAGGTTGCATCTGATGTTCCATATGGAACTACAGGATTTAACGTTTGCCCTTCTGGATTTTGGACTTGCCTCGTCCCGACGGTTTATATGCTGCTGTGTATACCTTTTGGAATGGCAATGCCTATCTTATGCCTTTGAATGTGGGAAGTGTTTAACTTCATTTGTACAGGGGCTCACAGGCAAAAATTTGCCTTAGACCTTGGAGGCTTGAGGCTTGCACTTTTTAGCATTGCTGAAAGTGTTAAGACTTTGGCAACTCTTAGAGATGGACTAAAGTGCTTTTTGCATAAAGGGATGTGCATGAGTCTTTGTGGGGCCAAGGGCAACATATCACGGTTCTAATGCTATATAATGTTCAAGTTGTAATGTTCCAGGTATGTACCTGGAAATTGGCTTAAAGAAATACGTGTGTAGTTGTCAAGATAACAAGGGGTGGATTGTGGTAGTTGATACATTGTGTCAAGTAGAGGAAGCTTGGCTGGATGAGCTCTGCATTTTTTGTCTGTGGGGACCCCATCAAGCAGGATGTACTATTTTTTTTTCTTTTTGAGACAGGGTCTCGTTATGCAGTTGAGGCTGGTCCTGAGCTCACTTTTATAGCCCAGGCTGGTCTCGAACTCGCACCAATCCTCTTGCCTCAGCCTCCCGAGTGCTGGGATTACAGGCGTGCGCCACCACGCCCGGCGCAATGTACTATTTTTTTATACAATGGGGTATTACTTAGCTATAGAGAAAGATAAGCTTGAGGTTTTTATAGGTAAATGGAGACAACTAGAGTCTATACTCATAAGTGAAAGAAGCCAAATTCACACGTGCAAACATCTCGTCCTCCTAGTGTAAACTCTTCAACAAACAAATAAAATCTGAGAGGTACAATAGACACAGTAAGATGGAAAGAAACTAAAGGTAGAGAATAAACCATTGACATGAGGTGAAGGAGAAAAGATAGGAAAAAAGGAAAGGGAAAAATGATGTAAGTACATAAAAAAGATCGCTAAGGTGATTGTGCTACTAATTTCTATTTTTTTGAGGAGGCAGCAGTTTTTTTAAAAAAAAATTTCACTTTGACTAACTTTATATGCTAATATCTATAATCTGAACAACTACATTTAACACAGTGATTTATAATATAACAACTTTTCATCTTGCTGTGTTTAAATGTGAATCATGGGGCCCGGCAGGATGGCTCAGTGATCTAAAGCGCCTGCTTAGGAAGGCTTAGGTGGCTGCAGGGACCGCGGTTCGATCCCCAGCACCACATGCTGTGCCAGCCCTGCCATAAAAATAAATAAATAAACAGAAGTTCTGAAACAAGAATAAATAAATAAATAAATGTTAATCATTTCTTTTTTTCTTGTTTCAGAACTTTTGTTTGTGTGTTTATTTATTTTTATGTCTGGCTCCGCCAGCCCTGAGGGCAGGGCTGGCACAGCATATGGTGCCAGGGATCGAACCGCGGTCCCTGCGCCACCTAAACCTTCCTAAGCAGGCGCTTTAAACCACTGAGCCATCCTGCTGGGCCCCAGTTGTTTGTTTTTCATTCTTTTCCTCTTAAGGAAATTATACCATAGTTATATTTCTATGATATGTATTTAATAGTAATCTCATTAAGAGAGATATAATTATAATATGTTTTCACATTTCACAAATATGTGGATGAAGGGGATGTTTTCAAGATACATGGATTCTTTTTTTTCTTTTTTAAAGATTTATTTATTTATTTATTTATTTGGTGCAAGATCTCGCTACACAGATTTGACTCATAGTGGGCCAACTGTCTCCGTCTCCTCAGTGCTTGGATGACGGGAGTGCACCACCACATCTGGTTTCAGTGGCTGGTCAAGTGCGGAGCCATATGGATGGCCTGTATGACTTGGGTTCAAACCCCTGGTCCTTGAGCTTGCCAGGCAGGCGCTTAGACCAGGAATCTATCTCTGTAGCCAAAGGTGCAGTTTCATTCCTGCCAAGTAAATTACTTCTCAAAATCTATTGTACATTTTGTGTTGATAAAAATGTAGTTTATACAACCTAATTGTGCAGAAACTAGAGTGGACTTTAAGTGTTTCACTCTACAGAAACACGTAAACATTCACACATATCCACTGAGCACAAACTCCAACAGACACAGGGAAATCTGGGAGCTATTTTATAAACATTTTACCTTGAGTGTGCTGGTGATATCAGAGTTTTCTTCAAGTTCATCAAGTTGTGTAAGTTAAAGGTATACAGCTCTTTGAATATTAATTACACCTCAAAAAACAGTCAATAAAAACATACTTAACTCAGGCTCGTAGTGCTACTCCTGTTTTCAGCCTCCCCAGTGCCGTGATTGAAGGTTTGGGCCACCATTCCTGGAGCCAGTCACAGGATCAGCGCAATCCAGTGGCAGTGCCACTGCAGCATGTAGGAAGGAGGTTCGAACTATGATTCCTGCACTTGCCAAAGCAGCCACTTACTCCACTGAGCTACCTTGCCAGCCAAAGTGAGCAGCATCTAAATAACATTACTTAAAGGGTTCAAATACAGAAAATATACTAATGTTGTTCAATAGTTGGTTGGCATGATTGGTTAAATTGATCAAATATCTTAAGTACAATAGATAAGAATTAGACAGCAGCTTAATTTAACTGGCGTTTACCTAATTTTATTAAATTTGAGGCAAAATATATTGTTAAACCCAGGATTAAATTCAAAGTATGTTAGAATGTTTCTTTACATATTCAGTAAAGTATACCTGTACATAACAGTACTGATGGTATTTTATACTTTCCAGTAAATATTCTAGTGGTGCAAGACTCTACAAGCTTTTTTTTTTTAAGAAATTTTATTTTATTTTATTTTATTTTTTCTTGTTTCGAAACTTTTGTTTGTTTATTTATTTATTTATTTATTTTTATGGCCAGCTCATCCTGCCCTGAGGGCAGGGCTGGCACAGCATTTGGTGCCAGGGATCGAACCGCAGTCCCTGCAGCAGAATAAGCCTTCCTAAGCAGGCGCTTTAGAGCACTGAGCCATCCTATCGGGTCCTCAAAGAGGTTTTAAGCACAGCATTATGTTACTGCTTTTCTTTGGGAGGCTTGCAGCCTGCCAGTGTGATCTTTAAGTTTTTAATGCAACATTATTTATAAAAATCTACATATAAAGCCATTTGTTCAAATATTTTCTCTCTCTAATGTCCATACTACAAGCACAAACTAGATTTGCAATTTAGCCTAGCATTTTCACCAATACATTTACATTAAGTACATTTTAAAATGGGCTTTTCAACTAAATTGTTTATAAGAAGTTTTTGTTAACAATAAAGGCAGAGCTCTCTGTAAATCTTCAATCAATTTTTCTCTATGTAAACTATGCATTTTTGAAATTCCTTCAGTTAAATCATGAGTTTATCATTACCACCTGCTGCACCAGCCCTGCCCTCAGGGCAGGCTGAGCCGGCCATAAAAATAAATAAATAAACAAACAAAAGTTCTGAAACAAGAAAAAAAAATCACTGTCTGTGTATTCTAATAATTACATCATTGATAAATTCTTATTCTTGATCTCATTTGTAGAATTCTGAAGCATATTATTTTTCTTTCAAAATAACATATGTCCATTCACTAAACATGATGAGTATGTTTAGTCCACCAACAATAAAATATCTAATATTTCCACCTGGTATGTTATTTCCTACTATGAGGATTACAGTCTCAGAAGCCATTATCAAATCCTATAATAAAATCAATACACCCAAAGCCCAGGCCATTTAATGTACTTTAAAGAAAGGAGTTAAGAGGTTTAGGTAATATAATATATGTTTCCTTTAAAAGAATTATAGTTCTTGGGGGCCTGGCAGGATGGCTCAGTGGTCTAAAGCGCCTGGTTAGGAAAGCTTAGGCGGCTGCAGGGACCGCGGTTCGATCCCCGCCACCACCTGCTGCGCCAGCCCTGTCCTCAGGGCAGGCTGAGCCGGCCATAAAAATAAATAAACAAACAAACAAAGGTTCTGAAACAGGAAAATAAAATAAAATTCTTTTAAAAAATGAAATAAAAATACATTCAAAAAATTCTAAAATAAAAGAATTACAGTTCTTTTCTAGAATTTTTTAAAATCTTTAGAAAAAAACTGGTTTAATTCTTCATTAAGAGAGTAATTGTTGGTTGAATTGTTCAAATTTTCTTTGTCCTTACTTCATGGAAATAAAAGAAATGATAAAAGTTCTCACCGAGCTGGGAATACAGCCCAATACAGTGAGCATACTTTGCCAGGACAGAGCCTTGGGTTCAACCACAAGAAAAAATATTAAGTAAATAGAACATTCATTATTATAATATTAATATGAAAGTGACATTAAGCAGTGCATGTAATCTCTTATTATTGCTTCATGTGGTAAATGCTTAATAGTATTGCATAATACTCAATATTCTGTATGAATAATGGCATGTATGTTCTTTTGCAAAACTCTTCTTATGCCTAAAACTCCATACAAAACAAAACTTCACTGTAGAGTGCATGCTTACCATTTGAATATTTCTAAAATCCCCCATTGCACAGTATAATACATTTTTTTTTTGCCAGCTCTTTATTGACAGATATTCAGATTTTGTTTTAATTTCTTTTGCCCATGTAAACAGGGATACTACACCATTTCTGTGCATCTATGCCACCTAATAGTTTATTTTTGCTTCTGATGAATAGAATCTGAATCTAAATGCAGGTTCAGAGGACATAACCATTTTTTAATTTTATTTATCTAAAACAAGGCAATATACAATAGTGCTACAAAATTTAGGAATGTCGGGTTTCCTGAGAGTCCCAGAAAATATTTTTAAAACATTTTTCATGCATGTTTTTACTAAGGTGAAATTATAAAATTAATGGATAGGTCAGCAAAATGTCTGAATCTCAACACTATCACAATAGAGTTGAGATAAAATAACACAATTATATTAGTGGAAGGATGTATAGTTTTAGTAGTAAACCCTGAATTATGTATGCCTGCTCAGGGGCTAGTGAAATAGCTCACCAGATTAAAGTGTCTGCTTAGGTAAGCTAAGGCAAGCGCAGGGACAACGGTTTTGTCCCCAGCACCACATGCTACACCAGCCCGGTCCCTAGGGCCAGCTGAGCCATGCAGAGTCTGGGCAGTGTAGAGCACACCAGTGATTCCAGTTACGGGGAAGATGAAAGCAGGAGGATCACCATGAGTCTGAGCTACGTAGCGAGAAGCTATACCAATCAAATATGTATGCAGAACAAAACGAATACATGCTGAGAATATGAGGTATAATAAAAAATTGGGGTCAATGTAAAAAAGTACTGAAAGTTTTTATATACTCGGATCATCCCTGATATATCATTCATTGAACTTTCATTATGTTTAGTCAATTACTGATTCGATGCAAACATCAACTGAATTCAGGTTTCTAAAATGATTTTCCCTGGGGGCCCAGCAGGATGGCTCAGGGGTCTAAAGCGCCTGCAGGCGGCTGCAGGGACCAAATTTCGATTCGCAGCACCACAGGCTGCGCCAGCCCTGCCCTCAGGGCAGGCTGAGCCGGCCATAAAAATAAATAAACAAACAAAAGTTCTGAAACAAGAAAAATAAATAAATAAATAAATAAATAAATAAATAAATAAATAAATAAAATTTAAGTTGAATTTCATTAAAAGTAAATTCTAAGTTAATTGAATTGGTAATCATATTAACCAATATAACAGTAAGATAATTAACTGTAGTGTTTCTAATGCGTATTTATCAGTTTTTGAAAGCTCAGTTCATTTAACCAAGGTTGTAACTCATAGCAAACATTCATAAGTCTATTGAAAAGCATATGGCATTTGTTAGAGAAAAATGTAATACCTAATATCTAATTCCATAGGAACCTTACTACTGAAAATTTGTACAGTAGTGATTAATAATGGTGATTTGCAAAATTTAAAATAGAGGCATTTCTATATCTAGCAATGAATTTTACATTAATTCATTTTGATTATATATGACAAAAATTTTTGAAAAATATCTAGTTTACTATATATCTACTCACATGTATAGTATAAACTGCATATGTAAGATGTAATGTATACATATACATTTATTCATCCAAATATGTGGTTAGGGTTTATATTTATACCTTTTACATAAATCACATTTAACTAACAATCTGTAAACATAAAAGAAATATTAATACAAGACTTGCTTTGCTTTGTTTTAAGTGAAATTATTAGCTTCTGATTCCTTGATTTTGATAATTTGTTTTTTTAAATTTTATTAATTTTAATGAGAAAGAAATAATAATGAGACAGTTTCAAAACACATTCAAAGGACAGCCACTATAATTAATGCAATGCATATTGTTGTCTTCATAGTAATTGTTGAGCATACAAGATGCAGATATGATAACTTTTCTAAACACTGAGTACAAATATTTGTTCTCATTGAACTAAGACAAAGTAGTTATATGTAGAATCCAGTAGTCCATAATTGTAGTGGGTTATCAGCGCAACTGGTAATGTCAGAGGCTATTGACTTGAACCTTTTACAGCTCAGCATATTCATTGGGCTTTACTTTTTATATCTTGAGATTAAACTCCTCTGCTGGATGGTTAAGACCCAGTTAATGTGAGACCTATATGACTAAAATGTAATTTTTGTATCTGACAAGGTCAGCCAAATCCCCTCAGGATTTACCCTGAAACCATGTGCAGTGTTTTGTAGAACTTTTGCTTTGGCTTATTAGTTGTAGTAAATGCTTGCATTTGTCCTGGTGGTTATCAGAACTTTTCAGAGCCACTTAGAAGTTTTTCCTAGCTGTTCACAAAACTTAAAGGATAATGCTCTTTTTCGGCAAGAAGAATGTAGTGGTTGGTAAGCCCAGCACTCTTTTTAAGAACAGTAGATATGATAATAAAGCTGTCAAGGACTTACTAGAACCTTACGTGTTAATTTTACTGAGTAAATACTTATTATCATTTCCAACTATCTAAATCTTTAACATGAACTACTTGGAACTATGCTCTAAGAATACAGTACTACTTGGATTGAGCAAAATTTGTTGGAATTAGGTCTTACAATCATGCTACTTATACAGTTCCTCCGCTTATAGTCAAACCTTTATGTTCTGAAGTTGTGGCTTTTGGAAGGTGACTGTAAATACTGGAGAGGAACTCGGACTTTCTGTTAGCGGGGTCTACTCAGATGCAAGAGTAGGATCCCTGTGGGCATGGCATGTAAACCATGGCTCTCTTCCTTCCCCGACACTCTCTTTTCTCTGCTTCTCAGCCGCACTGAGGTAAGCAGCATTGCGCGGTGGCAGGCCCTCTCATACAATGTGTTCTGTCCTGAATGTCACCAACATTGGGGCAAAACTTCTCTCCTACAAACTGATGGCCAAAATCAGCCTTTCCTCCTTTAATTTGTTCATGGTGGCAGATATTGTTTCAGAAGGGAGGCAAATGACTAAGACATCTCAATATTTTTGAAAGGTTGAAATTTAACAGGCTGATGTAAGCAATTGCAACTGATCAAATCACAATAAAAAGGAAAGAAAAGAAACAAAAAAAAAAAAGAAAGAAAAAAATGTTTTAAAGAAAACTATAGGTAAAATAGAAATATGTATCCAACATATTTCCACAAATTTCGTTAATGAATACTATTGCAGGTTTAACAATATCATTAACATTAGAGATCTCAGGTTCTTCATTCTTTTTTAATTTTTTTTTTCTTGTTTCAGAACTTTTTTTGTTTGTTTATTTATTTATTTATTTTCATGGCCGGCTCAGCCGCCCTGAGGGAAGGGCTGGCGCAGCATGTGGTGCCGGGGATCAAACCGCGGTCCCTGCAACTGCCCAAGCTTTCCTAAGCAGGCGCTTTAGACCACTGAGCCATCCTGCCGGGCCCCAAGTTCTTCATTCTTATTATCTTTCATTTATTGTGATCATGTCCCACAATGTTCTGTCTAGTCATAATTCTATTATGATACACATATATAGGCAAAGTAATTTAGAGTCTTTAAAAAGACCACCGTATTCCATATATATATATATATATATATATATGTATATATATATATATGTATATATATATATATATACATATATATATATACATATATATATATGACACAACAGGCATCTCTTCTTTTCTATGGCTCAGAATTTAATCTTTTTTTTTTCTTGTTTCAGAACTTTTGTTTGTTTGTTTGTTTATTTATTTTTATCGCCAGCTCAGCCTGTCCTGAAGGCAGGGCTGGTGCAGCATGTGGTGCCAGGTATCGAACCACGGTCCCTGCAGCTGCCTAAGCTGTCCTAAGCAGGCACTTTATTTATTTATTTATTTATTTATTTATTTATTTATTTTTATTTTTATTTTTTTCTTGTTTCAGAACTTTTGTTTGTTTATTTATTTATTTTTATGGCCGGCTCAGCCTGCCCTGAGGGCAGGGCTGGCACAGCATGCGGTGTCGAGGATCGAACCGCGGTTCCTGCAGCTGCCTAAGCTTTTCTAAGCAGGCGCTTTAGACCACTGAGCCATCCCACCGGGGCCACAGAATTTAATCTTGTGATGCAAATTACTGCTAAAGGACACATGAAAAATTGATTTTTCACTCTTAAATAGAAATTTTTTCAACTATGCATTGTGAATTTTATCACTAAAGAAGATCAAAATAAATGTTGATGGAATAATAATACTCGTACAGCCAAGAGTCAAAGGAATCTTCGAGAATAAAAGTATGTATTTTGAGACAGTTATTTAAAGGTTTAAACAAGGTCAAGGACAGGGTCAATTACAAAAGGCTCTGAACAAAACAGAGAAGTGAAGGAAAGAGAGCTGTGTTTTCTCATTTTTGCTTGGTCAGACTGCATGCTTCATAAGGAACAGGAATTAAATTCTTATAGTGTAGCAGCCGGCAAGCCCATGAGCAAGCTACTAGCAGACATGCCGACCAACACAAGCCAGGCTTCCACTCAAGAAATCACTCAAATGGTGAATTCCCTGGAAGAGAGAAACGCTGTTCTTCACATAGTACAAGCACCAAGAGAAAGCATGAGACAGAGACATAACTCTCTAAGCTAATTTTAAAAACATTAAACTTGCCGGGCGTGGTGGCTCACGCCTGTAATCCCAGTACTCGGGAGGCTGAGGCAGGAGGATCAGTGCGAGTTCGAGACCAGCTTGGGCTACAAAAGTGAGCTCAAGGCTAGCCTGAACTGCATAGCGAGACCCTGTCTCAAAAAGACAAAAAAAAAAAAAAAGCTCATTACTGGCTTTGGAGTCCTCATGGCTTAATCACTTCTTAAAGATTCCATTTTCCAATGTTATTGCACTGTTAATTAAATTTAGCATGAGTTTTGGAGAAGACAAATGTGTAAAGCATAACAGTTGGGTACTTGAAAATCTTGAAGGAATATATTCCTGACTATTTTAGGGTTTAAGATGTGTCTCTCTGTTGGGTTGCATTCAGACTCAACTCTACTCAGTTGTAGACATAATGATTAGATCGTCCTCAAACATGCTGTATTATATAAAAGATGTGTCTCAAAATCTGAAATTGTTGATTTTTTTATATTAATGCGATATGTCATGATGGTTAACCACAAACATTCTTCTGGAAATTCTGGTCATAAATACTTGATTGCAAATGATATTAAGGTTCAGAAAAGATGGTGGTGTTATGTACAAAAATAATGAGTATTTTTGTTGATTTCTCCTGTCAAAATGGCATGTTAAGCTATTATACATTTAGAACAATGATGAAACTATATATTATAAAATCTGTGTTTGTCTTTGCTTTATGTTATTAACGCTGGGATGAAAACTTGGCTATGGAAGACTAAACCATTTTCACAAGTGGTAATATTCACTGACACTTATTGAGGACCTCAAAATCATAGTTCAGGGCTGGCTAAAGGCTCAACAGACTAAAGCACCTGCTTAGGCAGAGTGCAGTGGCCAGGGTTGAATCCCCAATCCCCAACATGCTGTGCCAGCCCCGCCCCCAGGGGCGGGGGGACGCTGAGAAGGTGATTGAGATTGGGTGTATCGGTGTACACCTGTAATCACAGTGCTTAGTAGGCTGAAAACAGGAGGATTGCTACGATTCTCATCTGTGTAGTGAGACCCTGTGGACCCTGAGTAATCATGACTAGGAGAAAATCTCAGCCTACTGCAGCATATTGACACAGCTCTCTTTGTCCTTCTCCAACCCTAACATTCCTTCCAAATATCGTACAATAATTTATCATGGCTACTCTTTTTGGGCCACCCACCCTGTGTCCAGCCCCACTATTTGGCCTGGGCACACCTACCAACTCCACCATTGTAACGTCAGAATGGCACACACTGCTTCTTTAATGTGACATCCTTCAGATACTTGGTGGCCTTTTGGATATGCATACCCATGATGGCCTGGGCAGTTTCACGTGTATTCTTAAAGTAAACGCGAAGATTTCAGCCTCTTGATTTGCATGATCTTGTGGGGTTTTCTGGGTCGAGAGAGTAGCAAACCATTTTCACAGGATACCACAGGCCGCTTACAGGAAGAGTATATGGATAAAACTTACTTGAAGAACTATGAAAGAAATCTTCTCAGGTAGTTCCAGAAGATTTCCTTTTTCAGCACTCAGCGAAGCTTTATTAGTTTATATTTGGTTCCCTGAACATTATTGTGCAAATTTCACATATCATAATTTCTATGAACTCTTGATATGTAATCAACATTATCATCTCCCAAACAAACAGTGTCTTCTCCTTTCAAACTCGACCCTTTAATTACAGCCCAATTATCTTCCTTTGTTGATAGTGGTTATTTCCTAATCTGTAGCTCTTTGTGGCCATGATAAATTATTGTGTGTTTGCATATCACTATCAAAGCATTGATTATGCTATGCAGTCGTTTATCTTGCACCTTTCTTTTTATCCAGAAACCTTTCAGATCCACAATGCAACACATAAATGAGCATATAGAAGATAATTTTATACATACAATACAATAAATATTTGAAACAAATATTTTACTTTATAAAAATGACACAAAATAAATTTAAGAACATATTTATATCAGTCATGATGTTTTATGTAACTCTCAAAATCGTCTAGTCCCTTGTGAAGAACGTAGAATATATAAAAGCAATTCCATTGAAATACGACATTGAATTTAGAAATTCTGAGTATAGTGCTTTTAGAAAAGGTTTGTTTCCATTCTAAACAGAGCTATGTTCTAAGGAAAAATTGAAGTTCATCATCCACTTACAATACCCTTGGAATAGCACCATTGCCTAAACTCAATATTTCAACACAAGAAGGGAAAAGTCATTGTTTGCAACATTTACTTTTTTTTTTAATTTTAAGCAGCTGTTATTGAGCAAATTGGATTGAAAATACAATAAATAGCTTCGTTCCACTGCCAAGCTTTTCATCTGCACTGGAGTGAGGAGAGAGTACAGTAATTTCATGAAGGGCCAATGGCTTTTTCAGATCTGGAAGGCTTTGCCAAATTTTCATTGCAAAATAAAGCATGTTTATCCCAATGTAGGCTCCGTAAATGAATTTGCTTTCAGAAATACTTATGTTTTATTAGGAAAGGTATGTTCCTCTGACAGGGAGAGGATGGACACAAAGCTCACAGTGTCCCCAAGCTTTCCTAAGCAGGCGCTCTAGACCACTGAGCCATCCTGCCGGGCCCCTGTCTTCTGTCATATTTTCAAAGCAGGCCTGGAGCTGTTAGCATGGCCACCGTGTTTTGGAACGGGGCTTTATTTGGAGCTGTGTGGGCCTGAAATTTGCTCACGATCCATGATAGTGAAAAAGCAATAAGAAATACTGTGCCCCAGAAATATAATCTTATAAACTTAGAAAAATGGCATGGAAAATGTGCAAAGTCAATAAAAACAAATGCATAGAGTGTGGAAAACTTAGAGTATCAGGAAACGTGAGAGAAACTAAGGAATCGAACTCAACATAGAGAATTGAAAATGGGCTAGAAGTCAGTGCTGGAAGTAATTTTCTGAGTTGCTGGACAATATTTCCTTTGTCATAGGTTCAGAATTTAACATGCGAAAGAAAGCATAATAGGAAACAGGGAAAGACTGGGCTACGCAACCAGTTATAAATAGGTACAGTGTCTGAATTTAATAGGACAAAGCTATTTCCGATAAAACATAACAGCACAGTGACCTCAATAAATCACATTTCCCTTTGAAATTGAAATATAAATTTTTCATGTAATTAAAAATATATTTTGAGGGGGCCAGCAGGATGGCTCAGTGGTCTAAAGCACCTGCTTAGGAAAGCTTGGGCGGCTGCAGGGACCGCAGTTCGATCCCTGGCACCACATGCTGCGCCAGCCCTGCCCTCAGGGCAGGCTGAGCCGGCCACAAAAATAAATAAATAAACAAACAAAAGTTCTGAAACAAGAATAAAAATAAAAATAAAAGATTATTATTTTTTAAAGAATTTTTAAATTTAATTTAATTTAATTTTTGTTTCAGAACTTTTGTTTGTTTGTTTATTTATTTATTTGAATGGCTGGCTCAGCCTGCCCTGAGGGCAGGGCTGCTGTAGCATGCAGTGCTGGGGATCGAACCGCGGTCCCTGCAGCCGCCCAAGCCCTCCCAAGCAGGTGCTTCACACCACCGAGCCATCAGGCCAGGCCCCTAAAAACTATTTAAAAAAATGAAAGAAAGAAAGAAATATAGATTTGAGGCTTTTCTAGATAATTGCGTATATTTAGAGACTGCATTGGTAACTGAATTAATTCAGAACAACATGTGCAAATTTCACATTATCTCACTAGTGTGAGAACCTAAAAGAATAATTAAAAGCTAAAATGACTTTCAGTCCTAGGACTCAGCTATTACTTGACTAGGTATTTCCCAAAAGAACTCAAAAAATATCACAACGCAGTGATATATGTGCTTCCATACTTATAGCAGCACAATTTGTCATAGCAAAATATTTGAAGCAACCAAAATGTCCATCATCTGAGGAACGGATAAAAAGGATGTGGGACTTTTATACGACAGTGTATTACTCAGCTCTAAAGAAAGACAAACTTGACACCTTTGTAGGTAAATGGGTGCAACTAGAAGCTATTTTCGTACGTGAAATAAAATCACAGCCACATGTGTAAATATTGCGTTGTCTCCCTAGTGCAAGAACCTGAAGGAATAAATAAAATCTAAAGGCAATAATATATATGAAAAGTAAAGTGAAAAGAAATGGAACATAAGGAATAAACAATAAAGATGAGGAAAAGAGAAAATAGATAGGAAATAATAAGGGGCAAGTATATATACTTGGGATAGCTCAGAGGACTGTAGCCCTCATCTCCATCAATTTTTCGAAAGTAGCAGTCAATGTTTAAAATCTCCATTTTGGGGCCCAGCGGGATGGCTTGGTGGTCTGGACCACCTGCTTGGGAGGGCTTGGGCTGCTGCAGGGACCGCGGTTCGATCCCCGGCACCGCATGCTGCGCCAGCCCTGCCCTCAGGGCAGGCTGAGCCGGCCATAAAAATAAATGTACAAATAAACAAAAGTTCTGAAACAAGAACAAAAATAAAATAAAATAAATTCTTTTAAAAAATAAAATAAAACTCCCATGTTGACTAGCTCTCTATGTCATTATCTATAATCGGAACAACTACATCAAGGGCAGCAAGGTAAAACGCAAAACCGTAGTGAAATACCTCTCATCTTGATCTACTAAGTGTGTACCATATTTTATCAGCTATTATTCTCTCTTTAAAATAAATTTTTACTTTTTACTCTTAAAAAATGTCTTTTTTATTTTTTTTTAAATAGAAACAGTATTCATAGCAAATAATGATTTTAACAGCAAACCTGAATGCTTATCACAATGGTACCTTGGTTCACAGAGTCGATTTCCCATGTGGTAAAGATGGCCATGGTCTTGTCACCTGAAGCCAAATTCATGAACCACAACACAATTTTGCAGGATACTTTTGTTTGCAGGTGGAACTGATTGCAAACGGAGGTATTTATGAGCTAAGGTATGATTATATTTCTATTTCTTAGTGTAAAAGTTAGTTCTTCCAATATATGTCTCCTTTTTATTCACCTTATTAAAAATCAATAATCAGGTGGCATATTAAAAATGTTCAGGAATATTCAAATGTGAAAGATATAAGATGTAGACAAAGTGAATTTTAGAGATTTTTTTTTGTGGGACCGGGGTTCAAACTCACAACCTTGCACTTGCCAGGCAGGCACTTGTGCCACAGAGCTATCTCCCCAGCCCCTAGAGAAATATTTCTGAAATGACTTTATAGTATGAGATTAATACTAGATTATACATTGTAAATAAATCATTAACAAACTAAAATGCATATAACCAAAAAAAAAAAAAATCTAACATAAAAATGAAGAAAGAATTCACAGATCACTCATGTAATAGTTCCCTCTGTGCCAAAATCAAGAAATTTATATTTATATAATTAAAACAAAAAGCACAAGAAAAATATTACAATTTTTTGAAAGTAAAAAAAAAATCTTAAAGGCCCAACAAATACTGTGAAAGGGAACCAATCTTTTCAATGGGAGGAAATACTAGAGGGAGGAAAAGAACTAATGAAAGAAGAAAAATGTATATTTAGTAATCTGTGAAGAATAGTTTGGATAATTGCACTGCTGTTTCTGCTGATCTTTTGAAAGGAGCAACAATGTTTAATTTTTTTTTCCTTATCTGTGCTTTGAATTTCTTACATTTTTGTTATTGTTTTGTTGTGTTTTTCTTGAAAGAAATCTTGCAAGTTTATATCTGGTAGCCTGAACAATGAATTTGAAGACATTACTGTCTAATATAGCGATCATTGTTGATTTCCTATTAATTGTTAAGGGAAAATTTGTATTGCTTCTGATGCTATTACTATTTTGCTTTGTTCAAAAAAAAATTTTTTAAGAAGTATGTGAGAACTATAAGATGAAATTTCCTTGCACAAAATTAGTTCTTTATTTTCCCCACGGCCTGTAGACAGTTACCTTTCCAGAGCTTTTACTTTCCCTCTCCCTACCGATTGCTGGTATTACAGATCTCCCAGTGATCTAACAAGTGACTTGAATCCCATCGTCCTTTCCTACGTATTGTGGGTGTTTTCTCACGACTTCAGTAAAAGGTGAGTCTATCATAACCAACAATCAAACCACTTGTGCATCTGACATATGGCATTTTGATCTTTTTATTTTGACCCTGTAATTGATTGTAGATAGACTTTTGTCATGCTTTTCTGTATATGTGTGCTTCTCTTGAGGTTTGTCATGCTCTTGAGAGTTACAAATAAAATTTATAGGACCGGCCGAATAGCTCAGTGGATTAAACACTTGCAAGGAGGGGCCAGGGTGAGATCCTGGGGCCTACAATGCCATGCCACCCCAGAGGCACACTGAGCTGATAGTCAGAATGGGCTGTGGCCTGTAATCCCAGTTGTTGGGAGCCTTTAAACAGGAGAATGACTATGAACCCTACCTAGTAGGAGACCCTGAAGACCCTGTAGATCCTTCCCTAAAAAATACAAATAAATAAATGAATGAAAATAAATAAAATTTATAATAATTTCATGTCACACTCCAGAAAAAAAGAAAATATATATATATATATATATATATATATATATATATATATATTCACCAATAAATTAAGTAATCCTAGTGATGCTGCAGTGCTCCTTTCCCTAAAATGACAGTGATTAAAAAGTGACACACAGTTATTTACTTTTCTTTATTAACCAACATGTTACAATTGTGAAAGAAATGGGTTCTTTTGTTTCACTTATCTTTGTGACATTTCCTGGACTAATGTTAATTAACTTTTACTTGATTTGATGTCAAAATGCTCTGGTTCCTTTAAATGTCAGATTTTAAAATGCTGACATTTTCTTGGAAAGATCAAGGACCCGATCGAGCTAATGAGGAATCGCTGGTCACTCAGAGATCCCTGGGTAAAAATCAGTTCTTTTTGTAGATAAGACTGTTGCCCCTGAAGGGGGGGGGGGCAGTTCAACTCTAAGTTGTGTTCCACAGTTCTTTCCTCACCTGCAGGAGAATGGATCATGTTTTTCTTGTAATTCACATCTCTGAGAATAATCAGGGAATTCGTTATACTCCTTTTTTAAGTTTCCTGTGAACAAGAATTTGTCACAGTGTGTTTATCTACCATTGACAATGTTTGACACAGAAAGACTTGAATAGATGCTTCTTGAATTAGTGCTACAGGAACGTGAGACAGAAGTATTGAAAATGAAGATTTTGGTTCATACCAAAGGTAAATGGGATTGAGAAGTTCTAAGAAATATTTCCACTGAAGCAAATGAATATTTGAACTTCATTTAATGGGAGGCAGCTGAACACTTGCTACTTAAGTAATTTTGAAGTTGAATTCGAGTAAAAATTAAAATGTAAGTACTTGAAGATCATGAAATCATGGCACAGAAGAGCAAAAGTCTAGAGAATAAGTGAAAGCTTAGAGATACGAGTGGAATAAATGTAAAAGACTGGCTGTTGCACCTTTTGTATTTAGACAATAGAATATACGCTTTGAACTTCTTTTAAATGAAGTTTATTAGTCTTATTTAAATTTTTTAAATTTTTTTTTCTTGTTTCAGAACTTTTGTTTGTTCATTTATTTATTTATTTATTTATTTTTTATGGCTGGCTCAGCCTGCCCTCAGGGCAGGGATGGCACAGCATGTGGTGCCAGGGATCGAACTGCGGTTCCTGCAGCAACCCAAGCTTTCCTAAGTAGGTGCTTTAGACCACGGACCCATCCTGTCAGGCCCATGCTTTGAACTTTTATATGCAAAAGTTCTTTCCTTATTTATTTACGTGACCGATATACTGATATATATCATGCAATTCTTTAATATTTTGTTTAGCATTTTTAATGAATCATTTTGCATTTACAACAATAGTAAATAGGATATTCTCTATTAATTTTCAGTGCTTTGGGATAATCAATGCCTAGCTATCAATAATTTTTATTAAAGAATTCATAAAATTAATATAGATTTAGAATAAATTCCAAAATAATAGATAGATGATATTAAAATAAACTTTCATATGACTAATTTTTAATTATGAAAATTATGTGATAGTACATATAAATTTTTATCATTTCTGAATTTATTTTCAATATAGATCTGTTCTTACTATAGTGATCTTTCCTTTTTTAAAATTTTTAAATTTTATTTTATTATTGTTTTTCTTGCGTCAGAACTTTATTTATTTTTGTGGCCTGCTCAGCCTGCCCAGAAGGCAGGGCTGGCGCAGCATGTGGTACTGGGGATCAAACCACGGTCCCTGAAGCGGCCCAAGCTTTCCTAAGCAGGTGCTTTAGACCACTGAGCCATCCTGCCAGGCCCCCACAGTGATCTTTCTATTATCTGAAAAATAACAGAGATAAATGCAGACATATTTTAACAAGTACTGAAAATGTTTTTAAAAAGTGAAATAGAGGCCCCTCAAAGGATGGCTCAGTGGTCTAAAGCGCCTGCTTAGGAAAGCTTGGGTGGCTGCAGGGGCTGCGCCAGTCCTGCCCTCAGGGCAGGCTGAGCTGGCCATAAAAATAAATAAACAAACAAAGAAAAGTTCTGAAACAAGAAAAAAAAAATAAAAATAAAAAGTGAAATAATAGAAATGCGTATTAACTATTGAATAGACTATTTTGAAGATAGACTATAGACATGAAAACGTTTGACATATAGGAGAGTGTGAGGTTTTTTTTTTTTTTTAATATTGGTATGAGTCTATGTTATATGCTCAGAATTTTGTGGTCATGAATTGATATGTAGCCTGAAGAATTGCATCTTGTACCTTCATCCCACCAGCTGAATTTAATGTGTTGGAAAAATCTCTACTATAGCAACAAGTTTGGAATAATTTTGTAACTGCCGTTTGATCATTAACACTGGGTACAATCTGTGACCTTCCATGAACCCTAATTTAAGTGTAATCAGATGTGCGTAAAGCTTTGATTTCCAAAACTGCCAATGTGTAAAATGTGCCTGATTTCCCAACGCGAAATTGTCAAACCAGCTGGGTTTCAGAGAAAATGTTTTGTGGCCTGAGGGGCCATAACGAAATGATTTTTCACCCTGTCAGAAACTCATGGAGATCTGCATGAAATGGAAACTGAAGGGGAATACATAAAGCGTCAACCAGAGGAACCAGTGCTTGTGTGTCTCTGTGCGTACGTAGCCATTTTCTCAAACTCATTGCTAACTGAAACTACAGGGATCATACTTGAATTATTTCAGCAGGTCCATAACAATACTTAATTTCACAAACAATCTGAGGGCAGTTGGGCATTATAGCATAACAGAAGGAATGTTACTAATTGTATTCAAAGTCAAATGTTGACTATAGATTTCTTAAGTTGCCACTAGTATTGGTATGGACATGGCTAAAATTGGCATGATTCAAGACAGAACAGTGAAATTTATTTCTTTTTCGTTGCTTATGCAAATGTCAAATGTTCCCTAAATTGGTAAGTCCACAGCATTTTTTAAGTCAAATAGTATATCAGCAATCTTACATTTTACATGGAGTCTAAAACAGATATGAACATGTTTGTTTCTGAAAGATTATGAAGAAAACAAAGGAGAGTATTGCTTTACCTGTAAATTGAGGAAACCACTTTCAATGAATAAAATAGCTATGCCTTTAAGAAAGAGGTGAATAACAAAGATTGGTCTAAATAACAAAGAAAATAGAACTTTTGAAAATAATTGTTTTCTTTGCGTATTTAAAAATATGCTAACATTTGTTTAGCTTAACATTCCTACTGAACTATGATGGCCGAGTAAAAATTATGAAGATAATTTTATATAATATGTAAATGCATTAGAGTCTCACACTACCATCTCCATAGGTGTTGGAATGAGCTCTTGCTTTTAGTAGATGGAGACATTTGACTTCACCCGAGAAGGATGGAGAGTATGTGCAGCTGTTTAGAGCAGTAATAGTGACATTTTTTATGCAAATATGTTTGATGGGTTCGGCCCATGTGGAACCCGGCTGAGTTGCCATGGTGACTCCACAAGGGGGTGATGAGCACAGAACAACAACCTACCTTTTCTTCCCGGCACACCTTTCATCCAGCGCGCCAAGACGATCTACCTCACCTCCCAGGATGAACTCCAGTGAGCCCTCACAACGTCACTACCTCACCTGCCAAGGTCATGCCCCTGTAGAAACCTATAAATATGGCTGTCCTCACTGTTTGTGCCCTGAGGGTCCTCGCGTGTCTTTCTCTGTGATCCTCCCGTGTCGGCAATAAAAGCCTCTTTATTTTTTCTGTCGCTTTGCTGTGCCATCGCCATCACTTCCACCATCGCTGTAGGGTACATTTAGCAATGTTAACATTGTTTTCTCTTCATTTTTTTAATGATCTAAATATTTGTGAGGCCGGGGAGATAACTCAGTAGAATAAGTGCTTGTCTGGCAAGCTCAGGGTGCTGAGTTCAATCCCCCGTACCTCAAAAAAAAAAAAAGACAACAGAAGAGAAAAGAGAAATATTTGTGCTGCATTTGTTTTGAGAAATCTAAATGTTCAAACAACAGCTATGTTAGGGAAAATTTTGGACCCTCAGAAAGAGTGAAATCTGCTTTCAGCTGTACCAAGTTACCCAGAAATACACTGAGGTACATACAGGCTCGCAAACACAAGGGCCAGGCACACCGCTGCTACCTGCCTGGATTTGCAAAGTTCACCTTAGCTGCCTCACTAAACCGCGAAATGACAACACCTCAGACAACCGGATTGGCCACAAGTGCCTACCCCTTTCATGTCAGCCTCTATTCCTCTCATGCTATTTTTCTTGCTTATGTTTATGTATCTTTTGTTCTCTCTCTTGCATACTCATGAGCAGAATAAGAATAGTTAATACATCACTTGATGCTACAATAAAGTAGTTGCTCGGTGTACAAGCTATGGACCTAGAAAGTTCTTCAGTTGTTTTTTAGCACAAGCCTTCCTTTTTGACGACCTAAGACACTAAGAGCTTCACTTATTTTCGTGATTTTTTCTCTTTTCTTTACTGTCTGCTCTGTCTTCAGTCATTCTACTGATTTTTAAATTTGAACAATTCTTCCATTATACATTATCTGTTGTACATTTTATCTTATTTACTTTTTTTGTATATTTTTAGGGAAGGGCAGTGGTTCTCAACCTTTCTAATGCTGTGACCCTGCAATACAGTTCCTCATGTTGCGGTGACCCCAAACCAAAAAATAATTTTGGTGCCTACTACAAAACTGTAATTTGCTACAGTTATGATTCAGAATGGCTTTAGGGGACCCCTGTGTTTTGGTTGTTCGACCCCCGCCGGGGTGGTGACCCACAGCTTGAGAACTTCTGGGGGATGTTCAGGTTTTCACTACTAGATTGGACTCATAGTGATCTGCCTGTTTACAGCCTCCCAATAGCTGGGATTACAGGCTGGCACCACCATGGGCAGACTCAATTGCCATCTCAGCGCACACTGGGGGTGGGACCAGCATGACAGGCCTGGGGATTGAACCTCCAGTCCCTGTGCCTGCTTGCAGGCACTTTAATCTTCAGTGCTATTTGGTTGGCTCTATTCTACATTTTAGACCTTATTTATTCTTGCGGTCTCTCATACCAGGGGGAAAATAATGTGATATTTATACACAAGTCTGATGATTTCATTGACTAATATCATCTCCAATGTAACCATTTACCAAGAATAGTCTCAAATTTATCATTCTTCGTGGCCTGGTAGCCCTTCTTTTCATAAAACTACAGCATCTTTTCAATACATTCTGCAGTTGATTGAATTTGGTTTCTTCCTAGGATGTCCCTATCACAAATTAGGCTTTTTTTTTTTTTTTTTGAGACAGGGTCTCTCTGTGCAGTTCAGGCTGGCCTTGAGCTCACTTTTGTAGCCCAGGCTGGTCTCGAGCTCGCACTGATCCTCCTGTTTCAGCCTCCCGAGTGCTGGGATTACCGGGGTGCGCCACCACGCCCGGCTTAAATTAGGCTTCTATAAACACAGCTTCACATACATCACTATGGCAGGATGCTTTCCCTTCTCCTGGGAAGATACAAGAAGGGGAATAGCTGTCTAGTATTTCTCAGGAATCTCCACACTGATTTCCATAGTGGTTGTACTAGTCCGTACTGGTCCACCAAAACTGGGAAGGGTTGCTTTTCCTCACAGGCCCTCCAGCCTTTGTTCTTGGCTGACTTCCTCATGCTAGCCATTTTTTTATTCTGAGGTAAAGGGAATCTTGGTGTTATTTTAGTTTGCATTCCTCGAATGACCAGTGCTGCAGTGGTGCCAAACAGTTTTCATATATTTATTTGCCATTTGTATTACTTAATCTAAGAAGTGTGTATTCATCTCAAATGCCCATTTTTTTTATTGTAGCTTTGAATTTGGGGTGTTGGTTTTTTTTTAGAATTTTATTATTTATTTTTTTTCTTGTTTCAGAACTTTTGTTTGTTTGTTTGTTTGTTTATTTATTTCATGGCCGACTCAGCCTGCCCTGAGGGCAGGGCTGGCGCAGCATGTGGTGCCGGGGATCGAACCGTGGTCCCTGCAGCCACTCAAGCTTTCCTAAGCAGGCGCTTTAGACCACTGAGCCATCATGCCAGGCCCCGGGGTGTTGATTTTTTTCAAATATGTGTATGTTCTAAATAGAAGTCCTTTTATCCTGTGGTTTGTCCTTGTTTTATAATGCATTTTTTTTTTCTTTTTATGAGGGGGGCAGTGGTGGCTTTATTGGCCAGGTGTCTACTTGAGGGGGATGAAGCGTGAAGAGTGAGTGGCACCAGTGCCAGGCCGGCCGTGCTTCACAGGCTTGTAGGTGATGGAGAACTCCCCCAGGTAGTGGCCGATCTTCTCTGGCTTCATCTCCACCTGGTGGAAAGTCTTGCTGCTGTAGACACCCACCATGCTGTCCACCATCTCAGGCAGGATGATCATGTCACGAAGGTGTGTCGTCACGACCTTGGGCTCCTCCATGGGCGGTGCCTCCTTTTTGGCCTTGTGTAGATGCTTCAGCAGCGAGTGCTGCTTCCACCGAAGTCCGCGGTTCAGCCGCCTCCACTGCCGAGCACTATAGAGCTGCATCAGCTGTTCGTAGAACATGTCCAACAGCTGGTCGAAGTCCACGCCATGGTAGGTAAACGTGAGGAAGGTTCGCTTCTTCTTTTGCTCCACTTCCGCCATCTTGCCAGGTCTTCGGAAAAAGCTATAATGCAATTTTTTCAGGTTGTGCACACAACTTTATTTCCCCCCTAAGCTATATGTGTATGGCTGCAAAAATATACAAAGTTGTGTTCTTTATGAAAATATTTGTCACTTTAGAACAGAGTTAGCTACTAAACTGTGTAACTATTAAACACTACACCATTACTGTTATTTTTATGTCTCAGTTTGAATTGGCTAATATCCAGAGAGCCTCTAAAACAGTGTTTCTTGGATTGTCATTGAAGGTGCATTTGGAAGAAATGACTCTACTGAATGATGGGTAGATCAGATACCGCGCCCCCTGTAGAAAAACATTATCCAATAGCTGAGGGTCCACCAGGAAGGAACATGAGGAAAGGAAATATTTTTTTTTTGTTCTTAAGCTGAGATATATCATCTTATCCTGTCCTATGATATCACAGCTCCTGGATGCAGACTTGGAATTCCTAGATGACTTCAGCGGCTACTGTAATTCTCAGGCTTTTTGCATCTTAATTAACTGCATGATTAGTTTATTTGGCTTACAGAAATTGTCTGATAGGTTTCCTTGGTCACCATAACTATGTGAGTGAATTCTTCTAACTGATCTCATTTCTTTTTCTTTCTATACCAATTTAACAATGACTTTTCTGACTGGTTCTGGAAGCTTCAGGAATTTTCACTCTAATATTAAATGACTTTAACAAATATGTCTGCATTTTCAGTAGAGACAACAGTACTAAAATCATGATATAGCGGGGCCCGGCAGGATGGCTCAGTGGTCTAAAGCGCCTGCTTAGGAAAGCTTAAGCAGCTGCAGGGACCTCGGTTCGATCCCCAGCATCACATGCTGTGCCAGCCCTGCCCTAAGGGCAGGCTGAGCCTGCCATAAAAACAAACAAACAAACAAACAAAAGTTCTGAAACAAGAAAAAAATAAAAATAAAAAATAAAATAAAATCATGACATGGAATGTTTACATGGATAGGCAAAGCTTCATTGAATATTGCTGGTGAGTGACTTACAAGATCCTGGGATAGAAATAAATCTGTCTATGATACTTTTGAACATTTGTGCACAGTAAAGTATATAAGGATGTTTGCTGGTTTCAAATGTCACTAGTTAAATAAAGGGATAGGTAGAGAAAGACAAATCTTCACTTTAAGAAATGTGTAAGTAACTGGATATCTTTGAGATATGTTGAGATGTTTTAAACATGTACAGGTGGATAGCATTATCTTTCATTCAGTAAGTTGCTAAAAAGCTAAGAGATTCACTCGGCCATTGGCTGATTCACTAGGTGAGTTAAACTCCCAGCTATTGTGAAAGTATTGACATCAATTAGGAGAAAACAGGATCCTGAAACCTGAGACAGTGATACATACAAATATCCTCATGAAGCTGGGGATACTATGCTTCTTCTTTGCCATTAGAAAGAGAAAATTAACCCCAGTGCTCTTCTTCCCACTGCTAGTGGCAGCAGTATTTGCAATTGCAATGAAGTCAGCACCATGGACAGCAACACTTTTTTTTTTTTTTTTCTTTTTTTTAACTGGCTGTGGGGCGGCTTATTTAAGTGACTGCTCTGACGTCCCATTCTCTTCAGGATCGAGGCTCACATCTCTTTGCTTTTCACCTTGTAAGTTTCTAGGCCCAGCAGGTCTCTAAGCTGAAAAGTGTGACCAAAGAAAAGGTATACCACACCCCTAAAGAAAAACAGTAAGTCACATTAGCAGTGATTTTTGGAAAATGTGTAGTAATATGTGACAGGAAAACTGTCAGGGGACAAGGCACCCTCAATCCCACACAAGACACACTCATGTTAGGTGGCAGAAAAGGAGCCGTTTATTGAAGGCAACTAGCATGTGTCCTGCTGTTCAGCAGACCTGAGCAGCAGCGGTGTCTGAGGAGGCAGGGACTTTATAGAGCAGCGAATAGGGGAAGGTGATTCATAAAGTGTCCTTAGCTAGGCTACGGTGTTCTGGGCATGAAGAAATGGTGAAGAGGCGTCATCAAGTGTTCCTGGCTGGGCCAGGGTGTTTTGGACATAGAGTATAGGGTCCTTGAAGCAAGCTGAAACGAAGCTTTATATGTAATTAGCTGGGTGCAGTTAAGGCTGCCACAAAGCTGTGGTTGGCAGAGTATCAGAAGTGTTGCAGGGAAAATGGGCCCATGGTTGGGTGCCTTAACAATAGGTATTTAGGGGCCCGGCAGGATGGCTCAGTGTTCTAAAGCTCCTGCTTAGCAAAGCTTAGGCTGCTGCAGGGACCGCGGTTTGATCCCCGGCACCACATGCTGCACCAGCCCTGCCCTCAGGGCAGGCTGAGCCAGCCATAAAAATAAACAAACAAACAAACAAACAAAAGTTCTGAAACAAGAAAAAATAAATAAAATATAAAATAAAAGAAATGTTTCCTGGATCATCCAGTGTGGATAAGTTGGTTTTATATGAAAAATCTACATTTAAAAATCTACTCAAGCCGGGTGTGGTGGCTCACGCCTGTAATCCCAGCACTCGGGAGGCTGAGGCAGGAGGATTGGTGCGAGTTCGAGACCAGCCTGGGCTACAAAAGTGAGCTCAAGGCCAGCCTCAACTGCATAGTGAGACCCTGTCTCAAAAAGACAAAAATAAACAAATAAATAAATAAATAAATAAATAATAAAAATAAATAAAAATCTACTCAATAGAATCCTTCTAATATTTTTCATTCTTTCTCTACAGTCAATCAAGATATGCTGCATATTTGATCTAAGCAAGAGATCACTACAAAAAGATCACTACACACATAAGACCTTATATGTTTAATACAGAACATTAACCTTGTACAAATAGAAAAAAAAAAAAAAAAAAAAGAAATATGTCTAAATTTTCTGGTTCAGGCCAGAGATAGCTCAGCAGTTCATGTTTCTACCTGATATATACAAGGGCATAGGTTTGATCCCTGGTACTGTATGCCACACCGGCTCTGTGCTGAGCCGGCCACTGAAAACTGGGCATGGTGTTACATGCCTATTATCTGTGCACTGGAGAGGCTGAGACAAGAGGGGTCAGAGTTGCATAGGGAGACCCTGTACCAAATAAATAAATAAATAAATAAGGTGTCCAGACCAATATGGCTGTTAGCATTAGTACAATGCCAACTGTACATGATAAACTGAGATTACTTTTTCCAAAACTGACAGCACATAGTTTCCAAAAATTGAAATCATATATATATATATATATATATATATATATGTATATATATATATATATATAACACTTATATTACATTTATGTTTATATTTGCATTTATGTTTATCGATATTTATGTTTATAGATATTTATGTTAGAAGACCAATAAAAGAAGTATATTATGCACCAATAGCAGCAACAGATTTTCCAGGCTCTGCAGTTATCTGAACAAAATCACAGAAATGCAACACGCTCCATTAAAAAAAGAAAAGAGAAAATAAAAATACCTAGAAAACATCAAAGTTCTGTTACTCCTGTGGTACTTGGCACCATTCTATTTTTTACTAGGTTTTTACTCATTGAGAAAGAAACCATTTAAGCGGAGTAACATTAAGACAGTTTTGGTAAAGCGCAGTCATGCTTTGCGGTGGCCCGAGCTATCTTACATCCACAGAATAGTGATACAGTGCTGTCCAGCATTTATAATAAAGGATGCAACTTTAAATAAATCAACAATGATTATATGATGACAATATAGGATGCTTAAGTGTAAATAGGCAACATAGTCTACCAGTTCAATTATTTATCTTTTTCAAAGCAAGATAAGCACTTAATATCCATTTTTTCCAACTATTTTGAAATATATTATTCTGTTATCTACTACTGTACAGTTAAAAATTAACTATGAAGGGGCTGGTGGGATGGCTCAGTGGTCTAAAGCGCCTGTTTAGGAAAGCTTAGGCGGTGGCAGGGACCACGGTTCGATCCCCGGCACCACATGCTGTGCCAGCCCCTTCCCCAGGGCAGGCTGAGCTGGCCATAATAAAATTTAAAAAAAGAAAAATTTAACTATAAATTCTGTCTTCTGAGAAAAGCAAAAATAAATACTGCTATTTTAAAAATAAAATACATGCATAGTACAAATGTATATCTCTATAAATATATATATTAAAAATGAAATTAAAAGCTACAGAATTATCTTAAATGGGTATTAATCCTAAGGCATCAATTGTAAAATGGTTCTTTATGCATCTTGCTGTACAGTAAGAAAAATGCAACACCTTCAAAATATTTCTTCTCAACCACAGGCTCCTCTAATAAGATGGATGGAAAATCTACTTATTTTTATTCCTTTAACTTACCAATAGATGTAATTTAAATCAATATTATATTTATAAAAGTTTATTTTACGAAAAGCATCCTGTCTCCGTTGATTTTCAAAACTATCTTTCAAGTTTACAGTCCATACTTGAAAATTATTTCACGGCTGGGGAGATAGCTCCGTGGCGCAAGTGCCTGCCTGGCAAGTGCAAGGTCATGAGTTTGAACCCTGGTCCTGCAAAACAAACCAAAAAAAAAAAAAAAAAAAAGAGAGAGAGATAGAAAGAAGGAAGGAAAGAAAGAAAGAAAGAAGAGAGAGAACTAAAGAAAGAAAGAAACAAGGAAAGAAAAGAAAGAAAGAAAGAAAGTTATTTCCTTCACAATATTATTCTTCAACTTCCAGTAGTACAGAAGTTTCTTGGAAGGTATATTCATATATAATTCACTTTTTTGTTTTTTATCCTTTCCTTATGGATTTTTATAAGAAATAGCAGTGTGACAGTTTCAAAACTCATTAGTACTACCTTTGCAATAACTGATACAATGCATATTATTGTTTTCGTAGTAGTTATACACAACACTGGGTGTAGACGTGATAACTTTTCTAATCATTATTGTTGCAGAAAATTTCTTCTTTTTGAACTAAGAGAAAGTAGTTGGATACATAGTCCAATGTTCCATAATCACAGTGGGTTATTGGCAGAACTAGTAATTTTGAAAGCTGTTGATTTAAGCCTTTTATAGCTCAGCATAGTACAAAAAATGGAAATGTCCAAATCAAAAGCTGAACCAACCACGTGATTATGAAGATAGTACAACTGATTTCTTTTAAATATGACAAGAGAGCTTTTGGGCCCTCCTTTCCAAGATGACAAAAAAAAAAAAAAAGGGACAACGATCGTGCGAAAAAGGGCCGCGGTCATGTGCAACCTATTCGCTGCACGAACTGCGCCTGGTGCGTACGCAAGGATAAGGCCATTAAGAAGTTTGTCATTCGGAATACAGTGGAGGCCGCCGCTGTCAGGGACATTTCCGAAGCGAGTGCCTTCGACGGTTATGTGCTTCCCAAGCTGTATGTGAAGCTGCATTACTGTGTCAGTTGCGCCATTCACAGCAAAGTGGTCAGAAATCGATCTCGTGAAGCCCGCAAGGACCGAACACCTCCACCCCGATTTAGACCTGCTGGTGCTGCCCCACGACCTCCAGCAAAGCCTATGTAAGGAGCTGGGTCCGAATGGACTGAAGAAGACTCTGAGAAAAATAATAAATTGAATGTTATACTTTAAAAAAATATGACAAGAGAGAAGCACTGGATTTTCTCAGTTTTGAGAGGTAGTATTATTATTACAACAATCCTTCAAATTGCAACCTGTGTATCTTCAAGTAGTATATCAATCAATGGTTTTCATAAATGCAATTTTAGAACAGGAGCATATCAAAAATACTTTTCTTCTTTTATGTGTGAAATTGCTTCTTTCAGAAGTAGTATGATTTTAAAATTAATAGTTTTCTTTGATTTGTGTCTTAAAAATATGGTAACCTTTGCTCAGTGATTCAGTGTTTTGACTACTGTAGATTTTGTACTGCAGATAACTTTATATATTTCTATTTTGGCTGTAATAATTATAAAAATTAAAATTATGTAAACACTAGAACTAATGACCTAGAAATTCAGTATAACTTAAAAAGTTATCCAATAATGAGATTTATTCTTTTTTTTCTTATGTTGTGGGACCGGGATTCAAACTCATGACCTTGCACTTACCAGTCAGGCACTCGTGTTATGGAGCTATCTCCCCAGCCTGAGATTTATTCTTGAAATTTTCACACAAAGCATTTTCCCACATGTAATTTTACTTTTCATTTTTATTTTTCATGTAATTTTTTAAAAAAATATTTATTCATTTATCTGTTTATTTATTTATTTATTTATTTGATATAGGGTCTCACTTTGCAGTGTAGACTTGTGGTGATCTTTCTGTCTCAGCCTCACCAGGTTTGGGATCACAGGCATGTGCCACCGCAGCCATGTGCCACCACACCCAACTTTAGCCACTAGCACATTTCCCCCTAGGATCTCAGGGCTCATACAGCATATGGTATCAGGGATTAAACATGGGTCCTTATGCTTACCTGCCAGGCAGGCTCTTAGACCACAAAGTTATCTTCCTAGCCTTATTATTCTTTTTTAAAAATTTTATTTATTTATTTGTGCAGGATCTCACTCTGCAGCTGGGACTTGTAGTGATCCGTGCCTCCCTAGTTCTGGGATTGCAGACATGACCCACCACGCCTGCAGTCCATTACAGGCTCAGAATACCCAGTGGCAGGGCCTGTGTGACAAGTGGTGCCAGAGATCAAACCCTGGCCCATGTGCTTACCTAAGCAAACACTTAGATAATGAACTATACCTAGCCCTAGTAATTCTTTTTCTTTCTTTTTTTTTTTTTTTTTTTTTGGCCTTTTGAGGCAGGGTCTCGCTATGCAGTTGAGGCTGGTCCTGAGCTCACTTTTGTAGCCCAGGCTGGTCTCGAACTTGCACCGATCCTCCTGCCTCAGCCTCCCGAGTGCTGGGATTACAGGCGTGAGCCACCACGCCCGGCAGCCCTAGTAATTCTTAATTCTGAGCAAATTTGAGCTAAGAAAATTCACAAAATAGAAAATTCATGTCTAAGATGTTTCATATTATAAAGTTTGAAATCAGTTTTGTCTATTGTTTGATTCCACAAGTTGTCCAGGATGTGTTGTTTCTTATGTCAAATCATAATGAATTTACTCAGTGAAAAACTGTATATTTTAGGCCTTAGACAGTTATCTGATTCACTTCCATCATGTTTTTAATTATTTCACATAAAATTGGAAGTATTGTCTAAATACTATAAGGCAAGATATTTAAGGAAAAGCTTCTTGGATATCCTCTCATTACGATTAGTCATTTTTTTTCTTGCAGGTGATAAGTATCTAACATACATTTGTTCAAATGACATCTCAGTTACAGCAAAACCTGTATAACAGAACATATAACTTTTGTATCTCCTAAGGTCAGTCAGATCGCCTCAGGATTTAGCTTGAAACCTGCGCTTTGTAGAACTATTGTCAACGTCAGATATCTGGATGAGTCACAGCCATTGCTTGACCAGTTTGCTCTCTGTGAAAACCTGGATGTTTTCCCTCTAGGTGACTCTCCTTGGGCACACTATCCATCATCAGTCCCTTTCTTCTGTGGACCCAAAAATCTCCTTGAACAGAAAAGTTGCCCTTAACCACCCAGCAGAAAAGTTTAACCATGAGGCCTAAAATGTAAAGCTAAATTAGTATGTTGAGCTGTAAAAGGCTTAAATCAACAGCTTCCAACATTGCCAGTTCTGCTAATAACCCACTACAATTATGGAAGATTGGGCTATGTATACATCTACTTTTTGTTAGCTCAATGAGAAGTGGTTGCATCAATAATGATTAGAAAAATTATCATGTGTGCATCCTGTGCTCTAAGTAACTGTGACAAGGACAACAATATGCATTGTATCAGTTATTGGGAATGTACTACTAACGTGTTTTGAAAATATCTCATTGTGATTTCTTATTAAAAGAAAAAAAATAAAAGCAAATTAAAAAAAATGACATCTCTGAATATGTGTTGGAAACCCAACTGGAACAATGGAGATGCTAGCTTTTATGTAGTCACTTATATAAATCCCCCGTCCTGGGAGGTAGGAACACAGGTTGAGCACATCCAAGGGAGCCTCACACACAAGAAAATTAGAGGTTGTGGGCAGCCTAGCTGTGACTCAACATTCTGATATTAAGTTGATGTCATTGTATTCTTATTTCTTAGAGATCCCATATACACTTTGAATATTTTCTATACACCCAAAATATTTTAGATAGATGTGCTGATGAGGATACGTGTACTATGCGGGCAGCCTAAGGTCAAGCAAGTTCAAGAAACCTGGAGAAGTTCATCCAGTATACCCAAAAGATAGAATCTATAATTTCAGGGAGCAGAATTTCATTCAGTTAGCTCCACTGTCTTTTTTTTTTTTTTTTTTTTTTAAGAATTTTTTTTTTTTTTTTTTTTTTTTTTTTTTTTTTTTTAAGAATTTTTTATTTTTTTATTTTTTTTTTTTCTTGTTTCAGAACCTTTGTTTATTCACTCATTTTTATGGCCGGCTCAACCCACCCCGAGGGCAGGGCTGGCGCAGCATGTGGTGCCGAGGATCGAACCGCGGTCCCTGAAGCCACCCACGCTTCCCCAAGCAAGCGCTTTAGACCACTAAGCCATCCCACCGGGCCCCTCCACTGTCTTTAACTACCTTGACCTGTGACCTCAAAGACAAAGGTCCATTGGATCTGCTTGTGTTCTCTCATTGACTGTGTTGAACTGCTGAGAGTTGGAACGCTATTTTAATAAAAATATCTTCTCAATTGCTTGAACAACAGCAGACAATCCAGAAAACAAAATATGATTCTAAATAAAAGTGTAGCTATATTTTATTCTATCGATTCTTTCTTTGAAACGTTGGTATAGTAAAAGCTACACGTGCTGATTTGAAGTTAATCTTTACTACAATAGAATTCAAATAAATCTAAGCTTAGCAACCAGAGAATTTGGAATTTTATACTTTGTTCCTTCATTGTCTAGAACCAGGATGTACCGAGTGTGACACTGACTGACCATGTGACATCTCCTGAACTGCGCAGGTGTTGTCTCATGTCCTTTAAGGCCTCCCAATAATCTTCCCTTGCAGGCCTTATCACATCCACGTTAGAGATGAGGACATAAAATTCCATGCAGGTTGGAGTGATGAGAACACTGCACACATCCAAGGACTCAAGCAGTTACAAACTTCAAGTTCTAATAACCAAAAGAACTCAGTTGTTGAAACACATTATATTAGAAATTAAATTTTTCACTAGCCCACTTTCTTTTTTTTTTTTTTTTTTTTTTTTGTCTTTTTAAGACAAGGTCTCGCTATGCAGTTGAGGCTTGCCTTAAGCTCACTTTGGTAGCCCAGGCTGGTCTCAACTCACACCAGTCCTCCTGCCTCAGCCTCCCGAGTGCTGGGATTACAGGCGTGCGCCGCCACACCCAGCCCACTTTCTTGAGGAAGGAAGTAATGACATATAACATTGTATTTCTTCTGATCATTATTGAACATTTTAAATGGGCTTAAATGATAGAAAATACACTAGATTGAATATTTTGGGGGACTAAAAAATAGTGAAGATTTTACTTGAAACTATGCTACTGATAAAAATAAGGATTAGTAGTTATGTTATTATTTGATAGAATATAAAATTTATGTTTGTTTTCTCTTGTTTCAGAACTTTTGATTGTTTGTTTATTTATTTTTATGGCCGGCTCAGCCTGTCCTGAGGGCAGAGCTGGTGCAGCATGTGGTGCCGGGGTTTGAACTGTGGTCCCTGCAGCCGCCCAATCTTTCCTAAACAGGCACTTTAGAGCACTGAGCCATCCTGCAAGACCCTAAAATTAATGTTTGATCATGAGTAGGTACAATCAAATTTGGGCCTTATTTAAATAATAATATTTAAATAATAATATTTAAATAATTTAAATTATTTAAATAATAATTGGTCTTAAATAGACCAATCATGAAATTAGTTTTCTCAATAACATCCCTTCAGTACATTCAATGATTAAGGTAATTTTTATTAAAATGTATGGATGTATCTGTATTTTCCAGGCTCTGCGTTTTGCAGAAGATATCTAACTTCTCTACATTTCAATTTTCCCAACATATAAAATAAAACCCTGAAAATATATGTGTTATGCAGTTATGCATGTTAAAAAGTTATACATAGATAAAAATTAGCAAATCAAGTCACAAACACAATTTAAGCCTAAAGTGTAAGCTATAGTTAAAGGCAGACTTTCACATATGATAAAACTGAAAATAAAAATAAGAGCAAAGAAAGTACTTTATGGATAGATAGGACTAATGTTCTCATGTAACCTCATACTTTATTTTTAAAGATGACCAGCTTTTATTGCAGTGCATATTTATATCAGTTATTTTATAATCATAAGTATAATTTTGGCTATATGTGTCTAGGAAATTATATGAGATTATTTTATACTGATTCATTTTGTTTGATTTTATCCAACATACAATACTTATTCAATAAAATATTAATGTACCAATCACAAAACATGAAAAAAACCTTTTGTTAAATAATAAGAAAGAAATGAGTCTTTTGGCTTTCTGAAATCTAGCAGAAAACTTCTTTTGAGTTTTTCCACAAAACTGCTTTTATCTTTTCAAGCAATAATTGTAAAATTTTTGGATAAATGTTTACTTTCATTCATCATTTACCATGGCCTTCCTGGTAAGGATTGCTGTTTAATTGAGAGGAATGAGTATAAAATGTCTTCTTCATCATTTCTTAATTGAAGGTTGGCATTCAAAGGCTGGAAAAATAGCTTAGCAGACGAAAATCCTGTTCAGGCAAGATCAGGGACTGGGTTCCATCCCCAGGGCTACATGCTGTGCATACCCCACCTGGGGGACGATGAGCTACCTCTGGGACTGGGTGTGCTGGTGCCTGCTTTTAATCCCAGGGTTGAGGCTGAAAACAGTATGAGTCAGAGCTACACAGTCATAGTGAGACCGCTACCTAACACCTTTTAAGAAAAGGAATTCTATAAAGATTGACATTCAAAAATAGAAAAATAATTAACATATTAACTGTACAAGATTTTTGAGGTGAAGAATCACCATGTGTCAAAAATAATCCAAATAATAGTTCACAAAAATAATATTCTCTCATGTATTAACATATAATTATAAATTTATGTATTTATTTATTTTTGTCTTTTTTGAGACAGGATCTTGCTATGCAGTTGGGGCCGGCCTTGAACTAACTTTTGTAGCCCAGGCTGGTCTGGAACTCGCACCAATCCTCCTGCCTCAGCCTCCCTCCAAAGTGCTGGGATTACAGGCGTGAGCCACCACACCCGGCTTATAATTATAAATTTAAAATTTCTTGTTTTAAAATTCTTATAAATGCTTTAACGCACTAAAGGGAAAAATACCATATTTTAGAACAATATTTTAAATCCTTGTGCAAAAAAAGGGGGGAAGGGTGATTGCTCAGTAGAATAAGTGCTTGCAGGGCAAGTGCAAGGTCCTGAGTTCAATCCTTGGTACCACCCCAAAAAAATATGCAAAAGTATATTTAAGCCTATGAAATTACAAAATCACATGCTCAGTAATAAATGTTTAAGACTGATTCTGTAGACATGTACAAGACTATTCTGAAAGCATTTCAATTTTTCCGTCAAATGCTTTTTTTAAATTTTTTTTTCTTGTTTCAGAACTTTTGTTTGTTTGTTTGTTTGTTTATTTACTTTTATGGCCAGCTCAGCCTGACCTGAGGGCAGGGCTGGCGCAACATGTGGTGCCACGGATCGAACTGCGGTCCCTGCAGCCACCTAAGCTTTCCTAAGCAGGTGCTTTAGACCACTGAGCCATCCTGCCGGGCCCCTGTCAAATGCTTTTTACAGTTCAGTGCATTCAAACAATTGTTTGCTCTGCTCTGGGACTAAGATGCATAATATAATTCATGTCCCACCCTACAAGCACTTTCCTTTACTGGCCCAAGTATATAGAATATATAATACCATGTCTAAAATTAAGAATCTCCACCATATTCTAAGTGACCACATGGGGGGAAGTTAACCTATCTTACGACCTTTGAAGATCGTAACAGAATATTTCTACTAATCATTTCTCCTAAAGAAAATATATAAACATTTCATACTTGTTATTCACATCTACCTGATACATGTTAGCTACTTCAAATGTACTCTTCATGTTACTGACAGCAATGTTGTAAGAAAGATGAGAGGGTGGCGCATACAAATGAGGATACTGATCTGATACATGTCGACATTTTCGAAGTTTGTATATTTGTCTGTAAAGCTGTTTCCCTTAAATACTTAGACAATGATGTTACTTACAGAAAGGTGAGAAACACATTTCTGTTTGGACCTAATGTATCACATTGATTTGTTGTAAACTGTCATCATCATGATGCAGTCAATGGAGTGTACAATAATTCTGACAGTTGCAGCTACAGAAATTTCATTATCATAACTTGGAAAAGAGAAATCAAGATACGTCTTCATTGGCGATTATTGCACATAGGTCAAGGTAGCTCAAGGAATACAAGATATTAACATCCACCGAGATGACCCTACGATGATAAAATCTTCCCTTTAACAACAAACACAAGCAAGGATTAAATCTAAATCTTTTCAAGTGGCAGATATTGTAAATCCAAAGATATTTTAAAATTTTGAATATTAAATAGATGAAATCTTTTGAAATACGCTGGTAATGTTCTTGAATAGCAAACTTGTTATACATCCTTTTTAAAAGAATTCCCTGTAAGAATGGCTTTATTCACTGATATTCCTATATAACATTTGAGATATCAATCTAATCATGCATTGTGTATATATTTATATTTATAAATATCTAACAGTAAGTACCACACCCATTATCTTCAATATTCAAAAAGCAGTTATTTACTACTTCTCATTTGCAATGGAATTGTCATAGATTCCTATACATTTAATCTGTGCAACGGTTAAAAATTCAAATGATTAAGTATTTCTATTTCCCACAGCTGAATACTATTATTTAAATGGTTACCATAGACCACCTGTGTAACTTGAAAATAATTACAAATTTGAATTCTAGGGGCCTCTTGCCACCAAAGTTAGCAATAATGAAGTAGCAAATTAGCAAACAGAACATAGTGGAATATTTTGCTAAGGTGTTGTCCTGGTATTTTGAAAACTCTTCGATTAAATTTTAGCATCTGCTTCCTAAATATCACTGCTTATCTATGCAATAGTTATAAGAACACCATACTATCTGGGATATAGCAGGTCAAAATTTGCTATGAATTTATCAAGTACATGTAAAGAACTATGGCAGCATTTTGCTCCAATATTGTCATTGGTCAGGGAAACACAAAACAAACATAAACTCAGGCAACAGTGGCAATTTGGAAATTATATGGAAGATCTGTGCATCTACAGAGCTAGGGCAGTGCCATTAAAATTGTACTGTCATTAGAATGTGAAAGAAATGACTTCATACAAGCTGTGTCAGGTCTAGTGGAAAATCGCACTGCTTGAACAATGTTTACCTCCTCAGCATCAAAACGTATGGTTCCTTCACAGCAAAGCAAAGTGTGTATCATACTGGCAAGGAGCACGTGCTGCCAAAATTCATTCGCACATGCGTGCATTCATCTTCCCATCACCGGTACTGTGTTTTTCCGCGACCCTTGGATGTATATCACACACAACAAGGCTACAAAGTATCCCCTGTTTTAAAATGTCTTACTGCTGATGAGGGAACATGTACCAATGGCTAAAACAATGAATACAGACTTATTCATATACACAAATTTTTAAGAAAACATGCAAGCATCTGTCAATAATGCCACCAAAGCTTGAAAGCCTTCCTGAAGTAAATCATTGAAATTTACCTGGGTGGATAAAGAGGATGCTAGAGCATAAGATTGAGAACGGAATGAAGAAGAGAACATTTTTCACAGACTATGCTGGGTGCAAAAACATAAAGGCATATTGAATTATGCAATAAATAAACATGGAAGAGGGGCCCGGCAGCATGGCTCAGTGGTCTAAAGTGCCTGCTTAGGAAAGCTTAGGCGGCTGCAGGGACCGCGGTTCCATTCCCGGCACCACATGCTGCACCAGCCCTGCCCTCAGGGCAGGCTGAGCCAGCCATAAAAATAAATAAATAAACAAACAAAAGTTCTGAAACAAGAAAACATAAAATAAAATAAAATAAAATAATTATTTAAAAAAAAAGAGAGGGATGTGGTATGTGCAAAGAAGGCAGAGCAAAATACTGGCAGAATAAAACCAAATACTACGAATGTTCATAGCCATGGTAGAAACCTGAAGAAATAAAGAAAAACTAAAACACACAAACAACTCATAAGATGTAAGGCCAGTCCAGCGTTTTTCAAGTTTTAGATGTTTATCACACATTAAAGTGCTAAATATATGAAAGTCAGATTTTGCGTCGAGACTCAATTATGAGTAGGAAGAGCGCCATCATACATATATCACCCATATACACACAGAATTATCATTCATATAGAATTAGCTAGCTGAGCCTTATTTATATCTCACAAGCCCATATCACGTCAGCATTTTACTGCTCACCTCCTCTAACTTTTCAACTGGAAATGAAATGAGATTTAGTGCTTTCAAGGTGTAGGGTGGGTCTAGCTTGCCGCAGAGCTTACATTTGTCTTCAATGATTTATTGCTGCGTGTGTGAAAAGATAATTTCTGTCACTCCTGGGTCCACTACAGAGCTCCAGAACGCTTGTACTTGAGGGATCTGAAAGGGGCTGATCAAGAAAACGGATGCATGGAAACAAGGGACTCACACTTGCACGTTTCTGAGGGGGAGCTGGACTGCACTGCATGGCAGGAGGAAACCTGAACCTACTCAGGACATCACAGGCTGTGGCTTAAAGATCATTTCACACAAGGGAAGGCAAAAGGGACTTTCCAGGAAGAGAAACCAGAGAAGAAGCTCCCGCAGCTATTGATGCCACTCAGCAGTGGGGTGGTGGTGGCGGTGTGTCACTGAGTGTGGAGCTACAAGGGCAGGAAAGACTGACAACCTTGAAACCCCAAACCTTGAGGGCCAGCAGACTCTGTGGGTAGCAGCTATCTTTAAATGGTTAAAAATCTGCTTATTTGGATCATTTTTAGAAATACTTGATGAGCTAGAACTTGAGCATTGTGCTGTGTTGTCTTCAAGATGACATGAAGAAGTGAATATCTGGGCTGGAGAGATAGATGTCTTAGCTACTTTTTACTCATTGCTGGGGCAAATATATGACCCTCAAAACTAAGGAAGGAAAGGTCTTTATAGCTCACAGTTATTGGAGGTTCAGTCCATATTCGGTTGGTCCAAGGATGAGTGGAACATGGCAGAGAGCATCCAGTTCATGGGGGTGCAACAGTGACAATGGCCACAGAGGCAACCGACCAATCAGGGCTGCAGAGCAACAGCGCGAGTCTGTCTCTCTGTCTCTCTCCTTAAATTACATCAGGCTCTCTGCCTTAGCCTATCTGCGTCAGTCCACACCTATAATTCCCAGAAGTACTCAGACCCATTATCTCATCAGTACTAAAGCACGTAAGCCCAGTGACTCATGAGTCAAGTCTCAAACTCTAGAAGTCCCTGCCACATGATTGCATGAGGCTTTGGGAGAACAACTAGACATAAACCATAGCTCAGTGGTCTAACTGCCTGCCTGCAAGTGTAAGAACCTGAGTTTGATCCTCAGTACCACATGCCTTACTGGCCCCAGAACTGTGGGTGTGCTGGCCACCCAAACCAGGCATGGTGGCACACATCTATAATCCTAGCACTGGCAAAATTGATACAGGAAGATCACTATAAGTTCAAGCTGTGTAATGAGACTCTGTACCAAATAAACAAACAGATAAATTAATAATAAATAACATCTAAGGACAACACATGTTTTAATAGAAGAAAAACTCAGATTTTAATATTTATTTTATTCAAAAAACAAGATAAAGAAATAAAAAACAATGATACAGAATTTCAAAACAATAATTTACAGTTTATTGGGGTGTTCAAAGTAGTTGCTCAGATTACATAATTTAGCCATGCAAAATTTATCAACCAATATAAGCACAATGATAACTTAAATATAGTCCAGCAATCAGTCAGAAAATGAATAACGATAATGAGCATATTGCAGGAAATAAATGTGTTGCAGAAGCTCAAGATGCATTTCATGGATACATTAATAGGGTTTATATTTTACCGAATATTATTTAATGCTGTTATTTATAAGATTTGCTTCTCTTCTCCTACTATTCAACTCAGATACTAACATAAAATATATCAGCCTTCTAGTTAATGAATAATGTTCATAGTACTAACTATATTACGAGTGTGCATTAATAAAGAAAATAAAATTGTAACAAGGGCCTGTTTTCCCTTTTGCTGTCATTTTTTTTTTTTTCTTTTTTTTCATGCTGAAAACACACACTACAGGAGCCCGGCAGGATGGATCAGTTGTCTAAAGCGCCTGCTTAGGAAAGCTTAGGTGGCTGCAGGGACTGAGGTTCGATCCCCGGCACCACATGCTGCTCCAGCCCTGCCCTCCCGGCAGGCTGAGCCGGCCATAAAAATAAATAAACAAACAAAAGTTCTGAAACAAGAAAAAAAAAAAAAAAAAAACACTCTAAAGCATGCTAGCATATTTAGAACTGCAATTATTGAGGAAATTTATAGAAAAAGTCAGTCCATATGGCAGGCCATAAAGACCAAAAGGAATTAATAGAAACCTTCCCCAGCACACCATACTTAGTTAATGCAAATGGCAACCAGTGTCCTCTTGCCACCTTCCTCTGAAAAGTACAACGAAGCAGTAAAATGCCAATATCATGCAAGTTGTTTCAAGGTGTCCCAAACAGGAAGAGTACAGGAGAACATAAAGATAACCTCTTGGACGGTGAGTTTCAGAGAAAATCCCCTCGTTTGTGCCAACTTTCCACCCTCCATGCTTGAGTGGTGAATTTTCAGGTGTGGCCAGCTGCCCTGGGGGATTAGGAAGCACCAGAGCAATCAGTTCAGCCTCTGAATTGCTATCTCCAGGCTTTAGAGACGCATGGAACACTGTGGTTTGTCAAACACTGAAATTGAATTAATTTGAGGTGGGGATGAAAGGTACTCAGGTGTTAGTATCTGGGAAATCAATGTCTATTTCAAATGTTAGCATTCCCTTCTGCAGTTCTAAGTGCCACTGCTGTGGAAATATTTTCCAAGTAACCTGATGTTTTGATTTATGTTCACTATTAAAAATAGTTGGTTTCTTCCTTCCATCCTTCCCTGCTTCCTTCCTTCCTTCCTTCCCTCCTTCCTTTCTTCTATTCTTTCTTTGCTCTCTCTGTCTCTCTTTTCCTCCCTCCTTCCCTCCCGCTTTCTTTCCCTCCTTCCTTCCTTCCCTCCTTCCTTCCTCCTTCCCTCTTATCTTTTCTCATTTCTTTCTCTTCCATTCCCTGTCTCTCTCTCTCTCTCTCTCTCTCTCTCTCTCTCTCTCTCTCTCTCTCTCTCTCTCTCTCTCCTTATCTTTTTGAGACAGGGCCTCGCTCTGCAACTCAGGCTGGAAGAGACCTCGGAAGCACAGAAAATTGCTCCCTGCCTTCTCACCAGCCACACATGCTCCATGTACCCCACCTGTGCTGAAATTACTCGAGTCAGCTCTGTCCTCCCGTTGGGAGTCCCTGGGTGGAAAGCATCAGGACAGGTAGAGGTATCAAGGAAAGTGCTAATCTTACAACACTTAAACAGTGCCAACTATAGAGCATCACTCAGAATCCTGACCCATTTCAGGGCCCGCAAACAGAGAAATCCAGAGACAGTAACAAAGCTAAATTCAGTGTGTAGACAAATACCTCAAAAGCTACAGTTAATATTTTTGCAAAATTGATTAAAATATATTAATATACTAAAGAGCCACTTCCTTGAAGAACTTTAATAGAAAGTATATGCAACCTATCACTGTTGATATTTAGAATACATTAGAGTGAAAGCGTGAATATGTATTATGGTCCTACCATAAAGCTGATCCTTCTTTCTGTAAGTCTGGGTGTGCTAGAGTCAGCAAAACATTCCTGTCCATGTATGTGAACAAGAATTGCAATTGCGTGACAGAAAGAATGGAATGTTATGCCCCAGGTTATACACCAAGATACCACTTTGTCATACACGATAGGCTTTCTCCTGCACTACAGGACACAGAGCATTGTCTCGGGCTTATTTATGTTAGGCAGGAAAGCCACCATCATCTGCCGTATTTGAGACTGACAAATAAATCCTCAGACAGTCTCAGGTGCTGCCTAGAAGAGCCAGTTGTCTGCAGAGCAAGCGACTTGGTCAACAATGCACAGAGAGTAATTTATGCCAAAGGTTAATCCACGGAAGGAAAAAGGAAGAACTGGTTTTTACTCATTTATGTTATCCTTCTACGGTACAGTTAAATGAAGATGGTTCACATATTTTTTCTTCAAAATTTCAAATGATCAAATACATCAGCGAAAATGGCTGTGAAAACTAGCAAAATTTAAAGAAAGCAGATAACTGTTATTTTTCTATAATCTATTATTGTTTTTATTTTTTATTTATTTTTCTTGTTTCAGAACTTTTGTTTGTTTGTTTAGTTATTTTTATGACCGGCTCAGCCTGCCCCGAGGGCAGGGCTGGCGCAGCATGTGGTGCCGGGAATCGAACCGCGGTCCCTGAAGCCTCCCAAGCTTTCCTAAGCAGGCGCTTTAGACCACTGAGCCATCCTGCGGGGCCCCTCTATAATCTATTATGACTGTAGTTATTTCTCTGAAATCCACCTGTTTCTTTTTTTTTGTTTGTAGAATGAGATGAGAAAAGAATGTTTGCTTCATAGTGCTTTTTATTGCAAGTGTATTTATGGTCATAGCACCGCCATCTTTCTCTAGGTACAAAATCCCCAAAACAGAGAGTGCTGGGAAAACAAAACAATTAGCAAAACCTTGAGCCTTGATTTCGCATGTTTACAAAATCTTCCTCATCTCCCTGATGGCTTCCTCCATTCTTGCCTGGGCACCGAGGAAGCAGCTGGGAAATGTTACTATCTAAAGCAAAGTAAGATCCTCCTGCACAATCCATGGTGTTGGGAGAAAAGTATTTTGAGTGCAAAAGTAGATGCTTTAAAACTACAGACAAATAATAACACATATTAAATTTCTAGACATTATAACTGGCATCTTAATTTTGCTATTAATTTTCTATCATCGTGGTTTGAAATTCTGTATCAGTTTGTTTTTTCTTTAATTCTTTAAAAAAAATTTTTTAAAAACCTAATGTGTCAGCTAGCCTTAACAATTACTTATTTCTAAATTTTTGGCATATTTCTGTCACAAGAAATCACTGCATTTCTTTCCTTAGATGATTGATTTAGGTTTGGGTAGAGGTTAAGTTTTGCTATGGAAGCGTATTCTATATGCTATTACCTTTTGTAGAGGGTCATTACGAAGACAAAGTTAAAGTGTATTTTTACATTTTAAGAATGACTCAGGTCCTTTAACCTCTATTTTATGATAATAGCTCAGTAGCTGCAGTTGGTGATGGTAAAGTGGAAAGAAATTCTCAGACTGAGAGATACCCTGGATGAGTTCATGTTCTCTAAAACTCAAGAATGAAAAAGCGTTTAAGAGCAGGATGTATTTCTTGAGGGAAGCAAGCTTCTACCTAAGAGCGGCACAGAACAGTACCCGAATGGGCTGCCAGGAATCCAGCCTTCATTAGGGATTTTTATAGAGCAAAACCATGAGGTAAGTCATATCCAAGTCTCCCCAGGGGACACAGGGAAACTCCCTAGGTGGGCATGAAGTGGGACAAAACTAGAGCCTGTCAATAAGATGACAAGCATAATTGCTCTGGTAAAACTGATGAAGTGGGATCAAATGGAGATGTGAATTACTTGACAAGTGAACACAAACCCAGAAAGGAGCTTTTCCTGTGGGGGTGGGGCTAGTGACTCTTCCTGCCTCTTTCCCCGTGATGGACACCTTTGGAGCACATCAGCCCCGGATGTCCATCCCCAGGCAGGTGCGTGGCTGCGTTTGATTCATCATTCGTGTGGAGATCTGACCCACTGTGGAGGCGCCTGCCCCATTTGCAAAGTCTCTCTCCTTCTGCTCTGGCTCCTTCGAATGCTTAGCCCAGTCCAACTGCCAGGAACATTTCTACCTAACTAGACACCTACATGGCTTCATACCACGTGCCCATTGGTAATATAAAAGTACCGTGTACCTTTGAAATATTCATAATCACCATTTGAACTATAGAAAATATTTTATTATTAGTTCCATTTCATCCAAACAAAAAAATATTTGCTTTTTTTTTTTTTTTTTTTGAGACAGGGTCTCGCTATGCAGTTGAGACTGGCCTTGAGCTCACTTTTGTAGCCCAGGCTGGTCTCGAACTCACACCAATCTTCCTGCCTCAGCCTTCCGAGTGCTGGAATTACATGTGAGCACCTGGGCATGTTATAGATCCATTAACATGAAGTAGGAACTAGTAAAATGACCTTAAACACAACAATCCATTGAAATTGTTAGCATGTACTAAGTTAGTAATGTTAACTTTGGGGAACCCTAAAAGCAATTTAGAACCCAGAGGAGGCTTTTGGCTATAAAGAGTAAGTAACATAAAGGCATTGAGAAAAATGTATAAATAATTTTAATTATCACTGGAAATTACTCCCCTTTGTTTTCAGTTTTGACCTGCTCACTTGCATTATTCAGAGAAATTTTTAATTATTTGGAAGAAAAAATCGGATCATCACCAATAAACACTATGAAACAATTTTAGCTCCGATATCCATTGTGTTCCCAGCAGATGTTTGAGAGTTGAATGTGTGATCCATGATGAAATTATAATGTAGGAAAACAGATGGATGGTGTTTTTATTGTGGAACAACAATTGGTACGGAAACAAGTGCATAGGAAGGGGTGCTGGCTGCTCGAGGGAGCTTCTACTTGTTGAAACTGCAGGTACCGTGCCTGATATTCTCCGGCTGCCTCTGAGCTCACTGTTTCTCTCACTTGGAGTAAATTCTCCTTGGGTCCCTAAGATGTTCATAGCCAAATGCCACATACTGGATGATCATAAGTTATAAGGATTTATTTTCAAACTTTGGTTGCTCTTTAGAGTTCTTTGTTTGGATATTGATGACCACCTTAAAATCTTGTCAAAAACAGAGATGTGTCAGCAACTCTAGTGTCTCCTGTTAGAAGATAAGATTCATGCAATCCCATACTCTGAGGTTGTTATTTTGAATTACTCATTTACTGAAAGATGTTATCTATAGATATGGTTTCAGTCAGAGATATTATATCTTCAAGGCCTAGCTTTAGGAGCTTAATAATAACAATGATAATAATAATAACAGATGACAAGATGATAGTAAGAATTAAATGGAATAGGGCAAAAAATCATGGTTTAGTGATAATCATTTATTACACAGTCAATAAATGTTAATTTTGACGTACTTCATAATTTTCATTCTTAATAAGAAAATCATAGTTATTTGACTTGAATGTATTTTTGTATTATATAATTACATTCTGTAATTCCAGTATATTCAATGTCATTCTTATGTTTCTTGAATGTTTTTTCAATTAAGTTCAGAGAAATTAAATATTATTTGAGGAAACATAGGGAACAAAAGGTATTTTGCTTACTAGCAAAACAAAATGTGAGCAGTATTTAGACAGATTGTAGTTTTGAATTATCATTTTTTATGACTTAAAAGTATCAGATTAAAATTTAAACTATAGTTTCATAGAATACAACTGTATTATTAAAACACATTTCATATGCTCATGACCAGGGAAATATTATCATATCTCAAGAAGAGAGAGATTGTTCTGCAATAATAAAATTTCCAAAACATTCAATATCTAAAGAAAATAAGAGTTGAATTTTGGATTAAAGCTGTTTCTCTGTAAAACAGTGCTCCCTTGATATGAGTGAGACCCTGGACGCAATCCCAGCTCACGTCAGTGGTGAGGGATATGGCTCTGCTCACTTCCCTCAACTGTCCAGGGTTGAGCTGTAACTATATTCCAAATTCTGCCACTATTACAACACAAGTAAATTAAGCTGCTGACAGTAGTATTCTACCCTTTCCCATATGTGAAATGTTCTATGTACTTATAACTAATTTTTCAGAGCTAATCACATGGTTCTTTACATTTATATGGGATGTAAATTGCAATTCTGTGAAACACTTAAAATCAGGGTACTGACGATAACTCAAATACTTAATGCACCAACTTAAATCCTATCAAAATTTCAACTCCTCCTTGTCTGAAATCTAATTCATGCTTTTAAGTGTTTATGCTTTTGTAACTATAGGATACATATTTATGATAAGCAACATATACATAATACAAAATATGTTGGTGAGTACTGATAAGGAACATCATGGAAAATGGATGTTTCTTGACGTCTTAATGTTACGTGGAATAAATCAGAGCATATGGTTAAGTATCACATTTTTCCTTTTTATGAGGAATTGAGAGTAGGAAGACATAGGTAATAGGAAGCAGGAAGATTGATTATTTTCCAAAAGGAAGAGGACCAAGAAATGAAACGCATGGAGAGGGAAGAAGAGCTAATGGAATTGAGATGGAGAGACAGGAAAGGGAATAAGAAAAAGAATTAATGTGCTTTATGTAATGCACAATATTCCCATAGGATGTATAAACTTTATGTTCTACACAAGCATGCTAATAAACTAAAGTGAGTAAAAGAATATAAACTTCTCATCTCAAATAGTTACAATGCTGAATAAAAAAATTATAATGTGTCATAATGCTTTCTTTTCCAACAAAACCACAAATAGTCTTGAAACAGAAAAACATAAAGCTTATTTGATCATAGTTAATAAAGCATCACTTTTATGTTTATTTGTTACAAAACAGTGCTTTTATAATATAGATTCCAAAATTTGTATCACTCCAAAGGACTGTTAAAGAATGATGGATGTATTAGAAATAAGCCAATATTAGCACATAAGATTATTGAGTTAAAATGTTGTAACATTAATAATAGAAAAGAGATGATTTAAAGAAATGGCATATGTAAGCTTTGTAAGAAAACATTATCATAATTGGAACAGTAATATTAAATTACATACAACTACTCTTGCTTATAGGCAAAGTGTATTTTCAAATCGCAATTTTTCTTTCTCTTAAATCTAAGGTTTTGATTATTCTGGTTATAATAACTCCCATAAAATTAATCAAATTGCAAAAATTAATCAATTTTATATCAAATATATTCTGTAAATCCCTGTTCTGTGCTGTAGTATTATAAACAGCACAGAAGAAAACTATGGTGAAATACACAGAAAAATGATTTTATATAAGAAACTTGAAATATTCAATGTAGTAAGATCAACTGCAGAGAATGTCATGAGCATTTTTCATGCTATGATCCAACTGTGTTCTTCCCTTTCAAAAATCCATCAAATATAAATGTTGAAAAACAGAGAAAGCTTCTAAAAGGTTATGCATTTCTCCAGGGCAAACAATTGTGCATTACTTTTGTGAAATGCAGAATGCTAGATTGTGTACATGTGTCTACTCATTTATTGTGCAGAGCTTTTATTTCTGGGGCTTCTAGTGGGTGAATATTAAGAAATAATTAATATTGGATGTTTGCTATAGTCTTGTAAGTGGTAATTAAAATTTGTAGTATCTTTATGTTAAAGTTAAGCTATGAAAATTTGGTCTAAAGCGCCTGCTTAGGAAAGCTTAGGCGGCTGCAGGGACCGCGGTTCGATCCCCAGCACCACATGCTGTGCCAGCCCTGCCCTCAGGGCAGGCTGAGCCGGCCATGAAAATAAATAAATAAACAAAACAAAAGTTCTCCTGTAATCCCAGCACTCGGGAGGCTGAGGCAGGAGGATTTGTGTGAGTTCGAGACCAGCCTGGGCTACAAAAATGAGCTCAAGGCCAGCCTGAACTGCATAGCGAGACCCTGTCTCAAAAAAGATCCCCCCCAAAAAAATTGAATTTTTTTTTTACTAAATTTGTGTTAAATATGATTAATAGTTATCCCCCAGAGGGAAAAATGAATAGGTAACTGCTAAATCTGGACAATGCCTTATTATAGGTGAAAAGCAGCACATTCTGTTCCGGTCTGAGACCAACCTGGCCAGTGTGCTCACAATTTCCAGTCTCAGAGGAAACGATCACTTTACATCATAAGATCTGAATTTCTGCTGATATTCTTAGTGGCCAACAATGTAACTCAAAATCCTGAAACAATCCTATGTACATCACTCCACTATGCGCTATGTTTTTTAACATGGAAAGTGATTTGTACGATTGGTGTAAGGAGTTCTTTGTATGTGTCAGTTTGACTGAATGAAAGGATAATTAGCTTGGGAAGTGTTCTTCCTGAATAGATCTGTTGGGCTGTGTCAGGGAGATACTAGCACTGAAAGAAATTGACTGCGTCCAAAAGATACATGTTTAACCAACCTAGACAAGTACCAGTCAATGGAAGCCCCGAATGGAAAAGAAATGCAAAGAAAAGATGCTCCTCTTGTCACTGGCCATTCAGGGTCACTGGTCTTTAAAGTGTTTCGTGCTCTCCCGGGTTAGGATACCGTGTTGCTCTATTACAGCATGAGCACCTTTATTCTCAGAATTTTTAAACATAGACTAAACCACATGAGCGGCTTTTTTTTTACTTCAGTTTATAGGTTTGTTGGGAAACTTACCAGCTTCTATAGATATGCCACCTATTCCTCTTATTAAAATAAATCTTTCTTTTTTCTGTCTGTCTTTCTGTCTTTGTTTCTTTCTTTCTCTCTATTTGTTTTGTAATTTTGGATAACCTTGATAAGATTAGGTTTTGGTTTCATTTTGGTCTTTATAATCGCATACCACAGAGTGAGAGGGCATAACAGGAATTTGTTTTCTCTCAGTGTTGGAGACTAAAAGTGTGAGTGTGAGATGAAGGCACCAACAATGCTGAAATTTATGAGGATTACAAGAAAATCTGTGAGGGCTGGGGTGTGGCTGAGCTCAGCAAGCAGGTGGCAATAGGTTTGACCCTAGAACCAAAGGGAAAGAACACAGAGAAAGAAACATCTGCCCCATGTACCTGTCCTAACTGGTTACAGGCAATTTTAATACTCTTTGGTTTGTAGCAGAATAGCTGATCTTCACATCACACTGCTCAAGTATCTCTTTGTGTTTACTTTTCTCTTAATAATGACTTTGTCATAGAGCAGCAGTTCTCAACCTGTGGGTCGAGACCCTGGCAGGGGTCGAACTACCAAAACACAGGGGTCGCCTAAAGCCATTCCGAATCATAACTATAGCAAAATTACAGTTTTGAAGTTGCCACAAAAATTATTTTTTGGTTTAGGGTCACTGCAACATGAGGAACTGTATTGCAGGGTCATGGTATCAGAAAGGTTGAGAACCACTGTGACACAGAAGATTGAAGTCCTTCCTAGTGACATTTTCATTCAGTCCTATGCAAAGGCCTTACTTCTAAAATGTGCAGATGCAGTGGGTATTAAGATTTCAACAAATTTCGGGGGACACAGTTCAAATTCACAATATGACCACTTAAGACTGCTTTGTAGTAGTTCTTTATTTTTGCTCATCTTTGGAGTACGTGGTGTTTATTCATCCTGGAAAGTGGGTTCCTGTACTGGACATAGCTGGTTTCTTTCTATTCTCCTCCCCCTGCCAAACTACTCCTCTAACTCTCTCTAGATCCCTTTCTTCAGTTGCATTAGTATTAGCAGGAGTAACAATAGTAGCAGTAAACTATTATTTTTCTATTATTGTTATTACGACCATGGTTGCTATTACCACTTGTAGTTTAGGCTCAGGACATAGCCATATCTGACACAGTGGGGGTAGTTGGGGATGTCCTGGTACATCCTAACTCCTTCTACGATCCCATTCTTTCCTGCTCTTCCCACACTGAGGCTGTCATTCTTCCCCATTTATCAAAGCCCTGCATCCCTGTTTTCTCTTACCAAGCTTTGATTTTAGTATTTATGTGTACTTTGTGGTACCCAACGGAGGAACTCATGGATGCTCGTGTGACTGATTTGAAAATCACTTAACATTGCTTTTCAAGGTTCATCCATTTCCCTACTGCTGTCTCAAATGTTTTTAAGACCCTTAAGAGAAGTACCATATTTTAAAAATCATGCTTTTATATTTTCTATTATTTTGACACTTTTAGGAGTCTGGCTGCCTAAAAGCTTACCTTTTCAGGAATATTCTGCTTTTTTTTTTTAATAATCTGCCCTTAAAAACAATGAACATCTTCTTTCACTGTGAGTATGCATTTTAATGTTTAACATAAAGTTCTTTGGAATGGCCTTGCAAATTCAATGAGCCGCCCATTCAGGTCTGGAATTTGAATTCCTCCAGGTAAAAATATATTTTTTTTGTATTTTTGAGACAGGGTCTTGTTGCGCAGATCGGGCTGGCCTTCAGCTCACTTCTGTAGCCCAGGCTGGCCTTGAACTCATCTGGGCTGCATATCAAGTGACTAGAAAAGTCCATCTCTTGAAATCTACCAGAGTTATTGAAACCAGGCAATCCTAAATTGTTCACCATACACTGCTCCACTTTTTCTGTAAATAGCAAGACAGAGTCATGACCTATGTCTTCCCCTTTGCCCTAAACTTAGTGTTTCCCTGTCTAGCCCTATATTAACAAGTATTACCGGCCTGACAGGATGGCTCAGTGGTCTAAAGCACCTGCTTAGGAAAGCTTAGGCGGCTTCAGGGTCCATGGTTCGATCCCCAGCACCACATGCTGTGCCAGCCCTGCCCTCAGGGCAGGCTGAGCTGGCCATAAAAATAAATAAACAAACAAAAGTTTTGAAACAAGAAAAAAATATTTAAAAAAAAAAAATAAAAAAATAAAAAGTATTCCAAAAGGGGGAAAATTAAGAATAGATGAATGATAGATGCATGGATGAATAGATAGATAGGCAGATGGATAGATAGATAGATAGATAGATAGATAGATAGATAGATAGATTTATTTTTTGGTAGCAAGTTGATTGAATATGACTATAAAAGCCAAAAATTCCTAGAGTATACAGTGTGAAAACCAGAGACTCAGGCTAGGTAATACATTAGGCGCAGAGGTTAGCAGCCTTCTTGAAGCAATTCCAGTGTTTCAGCTTGATCTGGAAAATAGAAAATGCTCAGTGTCCTGGATCAAGACAGAAGCTCAAGAGAAATTCACTCACACAGCTTTCTTTGCTCTTCTTAGACCTTTAACTTACTGGACAAAGGCCATTCATATCATGAAGCACAACCAGCTTTTCCTAGGGTACAGATTCCTACGTTCTTGTCGGGAGACAGCTTTGTAGACACAATGGAGCAATGTCTCTCCAAGTACCGGGGCCACCACAGCTCTCTCAAGTCGGCCAATGATTCATCAACACAGGTGGGGTGAACCACTTTCTTTTGAGGACTGTAGATGGCAGGGTTCTCAACAATGTTGCTTTTACATGTCATGGTCTCCTTGAGTAGCCCCATAGATGGAAGTCCAGCAAGTAGGGTGGAGCGACACATGCTGGGCACGTGGCTGCCAGGCCCTGCTGGGACATCTCAGGAGCTCTGAGAAGCCGAGGTTGTTGACTCCCTCCACCTGTCTGTGGGCCTCCCCCCTTCCCCTCCCCCTTCCCTTCCCCCTCCCACTGAGGCCTTGGGGGGAGCCGTGCTACCACCCCACCGCACAGTCATTTGGTCTTGCCTTGTGTTTCGTTCTATATAAATCCAGCTAATAACTTCAGAATGAGAAATGTGTAAAAGGACAAAGAAATGTAAAATGAGACTTAAAACCTACCCATTAAGGCTAATTAAAAAGATTTAATCAATAAAATAAAAAGATAGAGAACCATAGCCAGAAAGAAAATCAATTACAATATTTAAGTTCAGAAACATACTGTGCTACACATATGTGATTGGTAGTTTTAGATAAGAGGTTTCTTCCAAAGGGTAGAAGGGGACTCCTAATTTTCATATTAAGTACAATGGATTAATCATTATGAAGAAATATGCTGAGAGAATATCAAAATGTAGTAATAAATTATGCCTCATTCTAGTAATGAGTTAGTACCCAATAAGTCAAAGAGCTAAAGAAAAAAAATCTGTCAGGGATGTTATTGAAAACATGAAATAATATTTCTGGTACTGGAAAATATGTAACAAATTTGAATCTATTCTGGATGTAAACCTGATAATACCAAAAACTGTAAAATATGTTTTGAGCCAGTGACTCATTTTCAAGCCACAACTCTTTTTAAGGCAGACCCATATATGCATTTATAGAGAAGCAAGCTCATCAAGAATTTGCAGTAGGGGCCCAGCAGGATGGCTCAGTGGTTTAAAGCGCCTGCTTAGGAAAGCTTAGGTGGCTGCAGGGACCGCGGTTCTATCCCCAGCACCACATGCTGCGCCAGCCCCGCCCTCAGGGCAGGCTGAGCTGGCCATAAAAAATAAATAAATAAACAAACAAAAGTTCTGAAACAAGAAAAAAAAAAAATAAAATTCTAAAAAATAATAATAATAATTTGCAGGAGGAACTTATATAAATGAGGAACTATGCATACATTGCTTACTAAAATAATGTGGGAAAATAATGTATGGTGAGATGAAAAGTGTTGTCTATATAATGTTATATGATAAAATAATTTATTAAACTTTTGTAACTAAACTTGTGTAGGTTGTAAGAAAGCAAAAGATGCACAATAAAATTTTATAGGATTTACTTATGGAGTTGAAATTACTGATTATTTCTAATTCTACATTTTAATGTGAACATACTACATTGTTTGTATGAGGAAATATATTTTTTTCTGAAGAAGTTAAGTTTTCTATAATATTATTTAATAAGTAGAATGTGAAACGTAAAAAAAAAAAAAAAAATGATGCAATGGTAATTTTTTCCAGCCAAGAATTTTAGCAGCACCTAAATTGTTTCTGTAGGTATGCAGACTTTAAAGGGTAGACTGAGGTGGAGGACTGACCCAGGAGGAAGCTTTGTTCTCAGTGTTTGTTTTTGCACTGCGGACTGAACCTGGAACTTTCCCCCTGAGCTATAGCATCCTGCCTTAGTTATTTGTCACTCATTGCTGGGACAAATACCTGACACTCAAAATGAAGGAAAGAAAGGTTTATTAGCTCATAGCTATTGGCAGTTTCAGTCCATATTCAGCTGAGTCCATATTCAAGGCTGAGCGGAACAGGGCAGAGAGCATCCAGTTCATGGCAGCAGAACAGCCAACAATTGCGACAGAGGTAACCGACCAAACAGGGGAGCAGAGAGCAACAGCAACAGCTGTCATCTGTCTCTCTGTATCTCTTTATATTTCATTTAGGCTCTCTGCCTTAGAATATCTGCCCTAGACTACACCCATAGTCCCAGCCGTACTCAGACCGATAATCCCATCAGTATTAAAACACATAATCCCAGGAATCATGGATCAAGTCTCAACTCTAGACCAGTGCTAAATCACATAATCCCAGTGACTCATGAGTCAAGTCTCAATCTATAGAAGTCCCTGCCCCATGACTGCATGAGGCTTTGGGGGCACAACAACAAGACATAAAGCATAACACATCCCCACCATTAATTGAGACAGAGTCTGATTAAATTCTCTATGCTGAGTTCAAGCTACTGATCCTCCTGCCTCTGACTTCCAGAGTGCTGGGACTACTGGCAGACACTACCATACCAGGCTGTCTCTATGTTAACGCTTCCTTGAACCAAGTTTGAAGACCAGGGCCACTAGTCAGTTGCCCTTCTTTCTAGGCTATTGAGTTTATACCACAACCAATTAACTCTTCAATGATACATAGTGGAAATGAAGCTAACTTTAACCTACTGGTCGGAGACCATCTCCCCTGCACAGCTGGGCTTGCTATTACACTGTGCCCTTTTGTAACCCTGGGATGGTCCTGTAAGGCACACTTCTCTCCACTGGAGTTACAACATAGAGTTCTACTTTTCTTGATGCAAATGAAAGCTTCCTATGTTACATTATCTACATAATATTCAATTGTATAAAATGAAGAGGCTCACACGTGTCTCCAAAGAAGTACAAACATCAATCATTTCTTCCTCAACTGCTGCCCTAGTTTAACTTTTTATTTTCCCTAAGGTGAATGATTACAGTGTTTTTCTAATCCAAACTACCCATTGGCAAATTAATGATGCCTAATATTTTATATTAAGAGAATTCACTTGGCATGGCTTGGTTTAGATTTTCTTTTTTTAAGGCAAAATTTCGATATGGCTTCATGATAGCTTTTCTATCCCTAAAGAATACATGTTTGTGGACTGCAAGGCTCTTAGAACTGACAGAATTTCCCAACCCTTCTTCCTCCTGAACTCATTGTTCTATCTAATAATTCCCTAGATATTTTTCAAAAACTAATATTAATATAGCCTCAGTTTCAGAATAAGATTAGTAGTTCCTGATCTGAGAGCTGTAACATTTAGAAGACATCATCGTAGTGTGAATTGTTATCATATATCATATCCATGTGAATGTATTTGCACTTCTCAGTTACAAAAGAACTTTCCAAAATTGAGGGGATAGTTACTTTTGCCTTCTGTTTTATCAATCACCAATTACATGGCAGGTGGGGCGTATTCCGTAATCTGTTGAGTACCATTGCCTGCGACTAGCCACAGGTACCTTTAGTTAGAATGCACTGCTTTGAATATGCAATCACACTTAATTAAACATCTTAAAATTAAGAAGGGAAACTATTAAGAGAATGGTTGCAACTTGATTTCCTGACAGCATAGTGTCTGTGTCTCTGATGCCTATGTGAATGTTTTATATGGTTCAGAAATAGTTAAATAATAAAGTATGAGGATTTTTCAAACGTATTTTAACACAGAGATCATAAATTTAGTGATTCTCTCTGACAATATTTAATCTAAACATTTTTTTTTCCATTGAAAGTCAGGCAGATTTATGCACAATATCCACCAGGAAGCAAATGTCATCTTGGCAGTCCTTAGAAAGACAGATATACATCTGTAGAGAGTCATTGCTTCCAAATTTTTGCATTTTTATGTTCATTCAGCACCACAGAGACAGTGCATGTGAGATCAAGATCCATAGACATGAATCCCTCAAGCTTTGTAGAAGTAACATGCTGGAAATTGTAGGTGGTATGAAAGCTCTTCTGACTTCCTTTAAAGAGCTCTGAGCTAAATATTTAACAAACTGCATAATATCTTACAAGATCAGTGCATTCTCGAGAGATCTATGCAATGCCAGGTGAGAGAGTTGTGGAAAAGAAGGTAAAATGATTTTATAGGGTTATATTCTAAATTCGTCAGTGAGAAAGAAATTGTCATATGGCCTTAAATTATCCTGTAACAGGGTATGAACACAAATTATATAGCCTTTTGTGTATTGTATGTTTACCTCTATATCTATATGTGTATTTCATATTTCAACTAATTAGTTATAGACAGCTCATTGCAATACCTGACTTACTACACGGATTAAATCTTAGACATTAATGCCCCTCCTGCTTCTCTAATAGTGACTGTTATTGCTATTTGTACCATATCGACCCAAGTGACAACTTCTGGATATGAACCTGTGACATTTACAGGACATCACATAATTAAGAGTTTTCTTCACGAGGCAAAGAGACACTTTTCCCATGAAGATTCTTTTGCCTCAAAAGTTCCAAATTTCACTTTTTGTACTTTAATATATTATTAAATTAAACCTGAAAATATAACATGCTTCTGTTTTTTTTTCTTTCAAATTTAAAGATTAAAAAAAATACTATTAGTAAAATACTTTCACGTTTCTTTTATTCCTCAAAATCTTTCTTAGCAACTGAGTATCCATATTTCTTATCCAAGAGGACTTTCAACACCTTAAGAGGAAATGAACACATTACACACTTGTAATAACAGCCGCAGAGATTGGAGCTGCACTGCAGTTGCTCCTCCCACATAAAAGCACCAGATGACTCCAGGAGGCATTGAACCGAAGTCCTTGGAGGATCCTGCATTTGCAGGGAGAAGGGGTGAAATTAGGCCCATTTTCAGTGGCAGAGTTCGTAGTCTAGCATGTTTAAATGACCATTTTTGGGGGTACTGCCCATCATTCATTTTACAAAATACGAGCAACCGGTTCCTGAAGACCTTATGTTTGTGTTCCCTCGCCACAAGGAACAGATGGTTGCTCGCGCGATGGTTCGAACTCAGACCCATGGAGGCTTCCAATGCCATGTTCACTCGCCATTGGGTCTGAGAGCCAACAGGGAGGCTTTGCAGGGCACAAATTTTCAAATAGCAATAATAAAGCTTATTTCTCAAGAGTTCTTATTTTTAACTGCCTTGTATAAATGGTAAGACTTCTAAGAATTGAGAAGCATTGAAAATATACACGTATATGAATCTATATATTAAATGGATATATATATATATATATTTTAAATATTACAGGAAATACTAGATTGTCTCTTAATGTGTTTAAAAAGAGACCATAAAATTATCAAAATATGGATCATATTCTGGCCTCTAAGTTGGACTCACAATTTGATTTGAATTTTGGAATATTAGCTTGAAATATTTAATGTAATGTTTAATTAATTAATATTAATTTTCTGAATATTGTTTAATTATAATTTTTTAAAGATTTTTTTAAAGAATTTTTTTCTTGTTTCAGAACTTTTGTTTGTATGTTTATTTATTTTTATTGCTGGCTCAACCTGTCCTGAGGGCAGGGCTGGTGCAGCATGTGGTGCTAGGGATCAAACCGTTGTCCCTGCAGCCACCTAAGCTTTCCTAAACAGGCGCTTTAGACCACTGAGCCATCCTGCCGGGCCTATAATTTTTATTTTATGATTCATACTGTATCTTTGACTTACAAAGTACTTATAAGACATGGTATGATATTTTCTCTTAGTATTAGAAACTTTATTAAGAAAAAAAAAGGAAAAAATATATGAATAAATATACACAAGAGAGTTAGGATATAGAGCTGCTCTTTTTTGTATTTATTTATTTTATTTTTTCTTGTTTCAGAACTTTTGTTTGTTTGTTTATTTACTTTTATGGCCGGCTCAGCCTGCCCTGAGGGCAGGGCTGGCGCAGCATGTAGTGCTGGGGATCGAACCGCGGTCCCTGTAGCCGCCTAAGCTTACCTAAGTAGGTGCTTTAGACCACTGAGCCATCCTGCCCGGCCCCAGTTCACTGAGAATAAAAGTTTGTCCTAATATTGTTTAGACAAGATACCACGGCTGCATCTTATCCTCTGAATAACTACTATGAAAACAACAATATGCACTGAATTAATTATTATAACTGTCCTAACTTGTTTTGAAACTGTGTCAGTGTTATTTTATCTTTATTTTTCTCATTAAAATGAAAAAAATATGGATCATAATATGTACTACAAATATACTTCAAAATAATACAAAATAAACATTTCTTTGCAAGACATAATTAAAATAATGATTCAGCTGAAACAGCTATTTTTCTACAGTACAATAAATATTAAAACAGCTATCTATGTCTTTGGATTCACTAAAAGAGGTTGTAAACTGCCTACTGATAATAAGGAATGTAAAGTATCTCATCTTGAACCACATCAAGCCGTAATTATAGGAAGATTTGCACCCAGTTAATTGTGTTTGTATTCACTTAAAAACACGTGCTGGGTAGAGATTGTCAATGCATTTGTGACACACCTGAGTTGCCAGAAGCCTCGAAATATCACTGAGTGTACTCAGTTTTCTCAGCTGAAGTACATGTAGAGCAAATAAAATTGAACCATATTCACCACTTGAAGAAAAATATTGGTTATATTTTATCAACTGGATACATAGAAATATTTATAAATAATTTATGTATGAAATACATTATTTTTCCCCCTGATGTTTGATAGTATCATTCCCACTTTATTTGGTGGACAAAGAAAAACAGTCATCAACTTTATTTCATTATCTAAGATACAAAAATAGAAAGCAAAAATCTCTCAATATGCAACCTAGGATTACTCAAATTTCAGGCTGTGATTAGGAAAATGTACATGAACTACTGTTATGGTTTGTGTAACAGTAGTTACACAAAGTCCCATGCAGTCAACAGGTGGTTTCTGGAGTTCCTGATAGATTATTGTGGGTGTGGGTGCTGCCCCGCCCCTGGAGCAGGTGATTTGCATTTCCGTGTAAGGCAGGAAGAGAAGCTAGCTGCTTGAGCTGCTGCTACTCTCTCCCTGTGCTGTTGCTCTTTGCTGCCGCCATGAAAGGCTGCCCTCTGCCCTGTGCCTCTCTGCCTTGGAGCCAGCTGAGCGTGGACTGAAAACTCCAGTAACTGTGAGTTGAATAAGCCTTTCCTTCCTTCATTCTGAGCGTTGGGTATATATATATATATATATATATATATATATATAGAGAGAGAGAGAGAGAGAGAGAGAGAGAGAGAGACAGAGAGAGAGACAGAGAGAGAGACAGAGACAGAGACAGAGACAGAGACAGAGACAGAGACAGAGACAGAGACAGAGACAGAGACAGAGACAGAGACAGAGACAGAGACAGAGACGTAATTTCTGAAAGGTTTTAGTGAATATTTTAGCAATATGCAACCAGAGTTGTTTTGGGGTAATTACACCCCTATGCCTGTGAGACAAAATTAGCCATACTTTATTATCAGTGGCCACAAGGATAATATTTTTTTCATATTTTTTTCTTACTGTGGTTCCTCTGAAGTCACATGTGAAAACATCTCATTACAGGCAGTGCATTGGTTTCAGTCAATCCTCAGATGCACTAGGAAAGTTCGATTTCCTAAGATCAGGACAGTGTAGGCAATTTTCAAACATCATGTGTGTCTAAGCGAAAATTGCGCTAGAAAACCATTAATCAGCATTAGACTTTGTTAGGACGATTACAGTAGGGCACAGAGATCAGCACATGTGTGTACTGCACCCCACCCCAATAAATAGTAGGCGAGAAGTTTTCAAGAGCTCAGAGAAGGGTCTAAGGAGAGGACACATCTTAGGCTGCTTGTGGCTGTTGACTTGTCTCTCCAGAAGAACAGTAATACTTTCCTACTTCAAGAGACCAGATAGCTTTACAATGTGAGAGAAAGCATCTACTGAGAATCAGACCAGCATCTTCTGCACAGACAGGGCTGGGGCTTCCTTGAAAAGTGCATTTCAAAGGTATATCCCTTTTGGTGTTTTAGGAATAAACTCTTGAGTTTCAAAACTATAAAGATATATATTTAGAGATTTGCACCTGATAGATGCAGAGAGATAATTTTCGATGAAGTGTTTTCCATATTATAATTTCATGAAAGTTATGGTCAGGTCCCTAAAGTCAGGGCGACCTGTCTACACTCACAATAGACCAATGTCAAGATTGTCTTGGTCAGCTTCAGCAACTGAGGAAAGCCCTCTCCAGGTGTCCTTCATCAGACCTGTGTCCTCTACGAGTTTCCCCAGTGTCAATTAACTCTCCTTAATTAGTTTAAAATAGGCACCCCTGTGCCAGTTTAATACACTCACGACCCACTTGCTGGCATTTGGTCCTGGTGCCTGCAGCTATAGGCTCTGTTCCTGCAGCCTCTCTGTTGGACAGGTCCTTTCTTCTGCTAGCCCGGACAGTGCTTATTTGCTGGGTCACAGTCACCCTTGATCCTTGTTACGAGTGTGGACCTGAAGTCTCCGTAGTGCTGTCCTTAGTTCTGCAACACCCTCTCTTGGGAGCTGGTTGGAATTCAAATTCACGAACTTACCCTAACTGGAGAAAGAGGGATTTCTCGGCCTAGAGTCTGAGACATTTTACTTCAACCATCTGCCTGGGTGAATTTTATGGACATTAAATTTGAAAATTAGTAGCCTAAGCAAAGACAAGTAGTGAAAGAAAATACTTATGACAGCAAGAATAATCTCATAATTTACCGAGGTTACGTGAGTTCTTCCAGGTAAAGGAAAATCACCGTGGAAAGAGCGAAGCATCTCTTCCACTATGTGAAGGGTTCAAACAAACCTGTGGGTTGAAGTTTCTCACGAATATCTTCCATGACATTCTTGCCAAAGGTCACATCATGTCACCACTGCATTTCTTTTATATCAGACTCAATCATCTCCAAGTAGACAGCCTCTTTCCACAGCACCATTTATTAAAGAGGTGAGCCATCCCTCAGCCAGCATGCCCTTTGTCAAGCATCAGCCGATTAAATGTGCCTGGGGTTGCTTCTGCCTCCTCTGTTCTGTGCCCTTGAGCTTGTGTTTGGCTTTATGGCAGTGCTATGCTGTTGTGGTCATTGTAGCCATGTAACGCGACTTCAAATCTAGGATTGGGACACCTTCCTTTGCTTTTGTTATTCAGAGCCCTCTAATATTCTAAGGCTTCTCTGGTATGTAAATTTTATGATTGCTTTCTCTGGTTCTGTGAAGAAGACTGTTGGTATATTCACCGAGAGTACATCAAATTTGCACATCAGTTTTGGTAGTATAACCATTTTGACGGGATTGGTTCTGCTCATCCAGGGACACGGGACGTATTTTTATTCTGCCTTCTTTGATTTTCTTTTCTTTGAATTCTATTTTTTATTATTTATTATTGACTTTTAATGTATTTTAGTACAGGGTCTCACTACACTGATCAGAGTCACAGCGATTCTTCTGTTTTCAACTTCCCAAGCACTGGCATTACAGGCGCGTACCACGACGACCCGTCTCTTTCGCCGTCGCAGTGTGCCGCACAGGCAGGCCTGGCATAGCATGGGGATCAAATCCTAGTCCAGTAATGTTTGCCTAAGCAGGCGCTTTAGTCTACTGAGCTATCTGCCCGCCCCCCCCCTTTTTTTTTTAGTTCTAGAGCTTGCATTGTATTCCTTCATTTCCTTAAGGACATTAATTTGTAAGTATCCAATTTTTCTTCATGCTATATTGAACATCATTCTCTACTCAATTTCTCAGTGGGATAAATATTTTTGTACAGGAAAGCAACTGATTCTCGCGTGTTAATTTTAGACCCTACTTCATTGTTGAACCTAGAATTCTAGGAGTCCTTGGTGCAACTTTTGGGGTCTTCTTTTGCCGAGGATCATGTCATATGCAAATTATGACAATCTGTGTCGTTCATTGGGAAATTTAAACCATTCATGTGGAGAGTGATTACTGATAGCTCTTGACTTATTCCTGTCTTTACCTTATTCCTCTGTTATCAGTTCTTTATCTTTCCCTTTTAGTTACTTACCCTACCTGATGTATTTAAAGCATTGAGTCTTCTGTCATTGTCAGCTACATTTTTTTGTTTGAATTGTCTAAATTTATTTATTTTATTATGTATTTATTTATTTATTTTTGCGGAACCAGGGATTGAACTCAGCATCTTGCATTTGACAGGCAAGCAGTTATTCTACTGAGCCCCTCATTGAGGATTTTTTAAAGTGCTTGTTTAGAAGTGACTAATTTATTTAGGTGTGTTTTACCATGGGAGCATCTTATTTCTCCATCAGCTTTTAAAGATTGTTCTGCAGGATGCTTCAGCCTGTGTTGAAAATTGTGTTCTTTTGAAGTTTGAGACACTTTCCTCCAAGTTTTTCTTGTCTTTAAGGTTTGAGTTTTGAGGTCTGCTATGCTTTTAATTGGTTTACTTTTATAAATGATTTATTACACTTTTCTAACTGCTGAGAACAGTGCTTTTCAAGGATTGCTATTTCTTGTCTTCTTGAAATTTTTCGTTTTGAAGAATGAAAAACTCCTTTCATTACACCTAAAAAAATGTTTAGGATTTCAGAATAAATGATTTTTGCCTTGGGTATTGATATCAATTTTAATTACTAAATAGATAAAAATTGAGTTATTTATTCTCAAAACATGAAGGACATCAGTTTTATCTTTAGCTGGACCAAGATACATTTTTCTCTTTCTGACTACTATAATAATTAAAACGATTTTATCATTTGTAAATCCTAAATAGGATCAGTTCTTAGCATCAAAATTTGCACAAAATAAAATATGGAAAACAGCATTTAAAGCAAAAGAAACTCACAACACCTTGATATATATAACATAATATTTATTACTTTCTTTATATACATAAAACAAGGCATCCATATTTCACTGTGAAAGAAGTGAAGAAATATTCTTCATAATAATTTGAAGAATAACTATAAAATCATGTGCTATATGCATTCATTTTTGCAAGAAAATGGCATTGAGAATAATTATAGAAATTAATGACCTTGCAATAGTATGGCATTAAATCAAGCAAAGCCTCTAAATTATTTTAATTGCAGCATCGAGTTAAAATATTTGGTCAATGAGCCTTTACAAATTATATTAACTTGCAAAAATAATTTTTGCCACAATATATATCATGCTAGCACACATTTAGATTGTTTGACTTTAAAATGTAATGTTTCCTACAATGCTATCTGCTAGAATATGCATTCATTTCCTAAGTCTCAGTCTAGAAAGTCAACTTAGTCTCAGGCTAGCTTGGCCTTGAAGAACTTGAAACACATCTCTTCCTCATGAACCTCAGACTTTTTCCAGTTGAGAAGACTACATTCTTTAACTGCACCAAGTGTTCAATATTCGGCAATCAGAATCCTGAGGAACAATTTAGAATTTAGCCTATCTCAGGTTCCAGGAACATCAGCTCAAGACAAGAGTAGAAAATGCTTTCTGCTCGGCCCCATGAAATGATTTATTGTCACAGTTTTCCTTTAATTACAAAATTAGAAAATAGCACTTATACTTACATGAAATTATTACTTTTAGAATGATGCCATATATTTTTAAAGATAATGAGGATTGAACAAATTCTGAGTATTTCTAGTCATTAAACAATTTTCCTTTATCTGTGTATTAACCAGAGTACATGTGACATACACTGTTTCTTATTAAAATCCATTTATGGATTAATGAAAATACTGCTATGTCCCAAAAAAAGCTCTTAACTCTGATAATAAAACATATGAGTTCTCTTGTATGATATGACATTATACTACTAGATATACGAAAAGATGAAAGGAAAGAGGAGAGAGACAGACAGATAGACATGAAGACATCTACAAACATTCAATCACATGAATATTCATAATAGCAAATAAACAGAAACAGCCTGTTTGCTCACAAACCAACACGTGAAGAAAAAATGGTACTCAGATTAAATGAAATACTACTGTAAGGTAAAGTAGAATCCAATCAAGTTATTGTTACTGTTAGCACAAGAAATTTCTAGTGTGTTCTTGTATAGTACAGTAACTGTCAATGACATTCTACATTTCAAAAAGTGTGAAGAGAGGATAAAAATTAGGTAAGTGATATTTAGAATATATATATATATATGTGTATATATATATATATATATATCTTTTACCATATCTATCTACCTATATGTATCTTTTGACATTTCTAGATATCTTCTGACAAAAATATCTATACATGAATATCTTTTGGTATATAACTTTGTTAGAAGATATATACACATATTTTTTCACATGTTATACACATATCTGTTTTGAAACATCATGTTATCCCATGTATACATGTTCTTTATATGTATCAGATAGATACATTTACTTTTAGGAATGAAGTAATGCTAACTAGTTTATTTTTTACTTCTTTGCTACATGTCAAATCTTATACAAGTCCCTCAGTATTAGTAAATAGTTGATCACCATAGATAAATTTCAAATATATTAAAATTTTTTGCAAGGAAAGCTTCAGTATCACAATGAAGAATGTGCTACATGGCTTGAAATTTGAGATATCCGTTGTGAAGGTCAAGAGCAGAGAAATAGCTCCTTCATTTTGTTTTCACTGTAGCATGCAATATAACTGAGGCCGCTGCAAGTGAACCCAAATCAAGTTAAGGAAATTTCTACTGTAATCAGATTCATTTGACCTACTAGTACCACGGACCAAACACTTGCCTTTTGGGTATTTCTGTGGCTTCTGTGGTGACCAGTCACGTGGGCAGCTCTTGCAACCTTCCGTGTGGTCCCTTGGGGGCATGAGCTGGGGCAGCACCCAGGAACCAGTGCCCCAAGGCAAGAAAACGGTGGCATAGAGCTGCTGATCTAGAAGAGTCATATTTTGAGGTAAATAAAAAATGCATCCAATCAGCTGAAATAGGACCTATCTCTAAATTACTTATGTTTTATTCTACATTTTAAAAATTGGTGGAAAATCACTGTCAGTGAAATTAAAACTGATTTTGTTACATGAGAAGCTTATCATTGCAAACAAACCATGGTTTGTGATGACGAAACTAGAGAATATTCAAGAATGAAGACCTCACATCTTAGAATACCAAAATGTTGAAAGTGATTGTAATTACAGGGTAGCGCTATTCTGTCACTTTTTTTCTGTGGGCTTGGAAACCACAAGTTTCAGAGGGAATAGCAATACTGAAAATATATATTTCCTTATTGGGTACATGGTCTCACTACACAGCTGGAACTCGTAGTGATCCTCCAGTTTCAGCCTCACCATCTCTGGAATTACAGGCGGGTGCCACCACCCCAGTTTTGGAAGCCAGCGCAGATTCTGGGACCAGCTTGGCATGCATTACCGTGAATGGAACCCAGATCCTTGCACTTGCCAGGCAGGTACTTAGATCACTGAGCTATCTCTCCAGCCCCAGGCTATACATTTTTAAATCAAGTATTCTATGAAACATTTCTAATAGTAACCATTTCCAAGTTCTCAGTTTGTTTAGTTACAGTGTAAACATAATCATAGATTATCAACAGCTCTAAGTTTCATTGTGTTCTTTTTTTCAAGATAAAACTGTCAAGTTCCTGTCTCAGCTAGTGAAAGCTGGGAACACTCATCAGCACATTAAAAACAGAGAAATTCATCTAATTTAATTAGCATTGGCACTTAATTAATAACTGTGATGATTAATATAGATCGTCTAGTTGGTGGGCAGTCAAATTGATAGATGGGTAAAGAACACACGTGTGAATCACACGGATCATACCCAATTTCTGGCCCTTTCTGGCATCCTTCATCTGCACTCTACTGCTATGGAGTGCAAATCTTTGTCCCCCAACACGCCCCAGAGTTCTTCCTTGAACTTTCCAACTTACGGCCATCTAGCCGACAAGTTCTGCCTCGAGTACTGCTAAGTCATCATGCCCCAGATCCAACATGACTGGATCCCTATCACTACAGCTTGTCTTCTCAGTGAATATTTCCTCCTCCTTCCCACTCCAGCTCTGGATGTAGCTTCCTGTTACCCTTTCTGCACACACATTGGAGTCCCCAATCTACCTGGCATATATCATTAAACCTGTCCTTCAATCTCAGCTTCCCAGAAAAGTCTATAAAGTCTCTGTCTTCCATTGTCTCAGGTGAGAGGACCCGCTGCCTCGCTGCCTTTGGACCTGTCTCTGTGTGTAGAGTAAATAAAGCCCTGTCCCCTTTACCTCTGCTTCTCTGCTGGGCCACCATCCAAACACCCAACACAAGTTATGAATTGTAAATTCTGATTCTGGAGCTAACATTTAATCTTGTCTTCTTCCCTTAAGATGTGAGCGCCAGTAATGAAAATTGATCAATGCAATATCTATTTAAAAATAATTTGCTCTTATTGCTTCAAAGCACAAAATCCAGGTTAATAAGCCTGGAAAAATCATATAAACCATCTAACACGGGAATTTTTTTAAATGTATTTATTTTTTATGTATTCAATAGAGTCTCACTACATAGCTGCGACTCATAGTGATCCTCCTATTTTCAGCTTCCACAGTACTGGCACTTTTTTTTTTGTCTTTTTGAGACACGGTCTCACTGTGCAGTTCAGGCTGGCCTTGAGCTCACTTTTGTAGCCCAGGCTGGTCTCAAACTCTCACCTATCCTCCTGCCTCAGCCTCCTGAGTGCTGGGATTACAGGCGTGCGCCACCACACCCGGCACAGTACTGGCATTATAGGCATGCACCACCACTCTGGGTCTTAGTGGCCAGCTCAGTGTGCCCTGGGGGTAGGAATCATGCAGCATGTGTTGCCAGGGATCAAGCCCCAGTCCCTGTTCCTGCCTAAGCAGACATTTAGTCTGCTGAAGTATCTTGAAACAAAAATTTTGATGAGAAATACTTTAGAATTTGATAAGAAATATTGTAAAGGTAAAATGAAAATCTGAAATAAGATAATAGTGATAACTCACTTTGTGTACGATCAGATATCTTACACAAAAATTAATAATTAATGAAGGTTCAGTTGTAGCCTATTTCAAATTATGCAAATGACCTGATTTCCCAGGTATATTCACTTTAGCCACAAAGATCTACTAAAACTAAATCTATGTAAAATGCAGAGATTTTCAGGGCTGGCCAGGTAGCTCAACAAACTAACACACCTACTCAGGTAGAGCACAACGGCTGAGGTTCTAACCCTGGCCGTCTGTGCAGACCCCACCCCTCAGGTGTGCTGAGACAGCCATTGAGACTGGGCGTGATGGTGTATGCCAGTAATCCCAGCACATGGAAGGCTGAAAATAGGAGACTAAGTCTGAGTCTGATCTACATAGAGAGACTCTGAGACCCTGTAGACCCTGTAGACCCTGTCCTAAATGAAGAAAAAAAAAAGCAGCAGATACTCATACAATGAACAGGACAGGCTTCTGGTAATAAAAGTCAGAAAACAAGGGAGTGATAACTCACTTGGCAGACAACTCTGATAGTCTCTGTGTGTACAGATGTCAGATCAGAAGACAAGAAGTCAAGGCTTTGGGCTGCCCCTGATACATGGTGACATTCATAATGCTCAGGATCTAGGGTTCAAGTGTGAGAGTGAAATGTTCAACATCGAAATGGAAAGGGCATGTTAGACCCTCTAGGAATGTCCTGCTGAGCACCAACTTGTGAAACACGCTGGAGGGAGAAGTACCATCGAGTCTGTTGGTTGATTCGTAGGAACCAAATAGGCACTGAGTGTTGGTCACATCTCAGCTCCACGTTCCATCATGATGCCATTCTTTTCTTAACCTTACTGGAAATTCTCCAGAATCTTCTGGAAAAAAAGAAAAAAAAAAAAAAGTAAAATACAAAGGGGAGAAGATTCCATGTAGTGAAATTTGCCTGTCTCCTCGTCCAGTCAGTACATCTGGAAGTGACAAATAGCATTTGTACCGGTGGCCTTCCATTAAATAACATTAGATAATAATAATATTTAATAATAATTAGATCATATTAGATAATAATGATATTTAGTAATGTTATTAAATAATGCACTGTAATTCAGTGCATTCTGCCATCAATTTGTTAAGCGAATTTGCAGGCAATATCTTTTCTTAGTGATAAGAATATGTTGGTATTTACTTTTACTTTAAACTTTATTTATTTATTTATTTTAAGAATTTTTTATTTTTAATTTTTTTCTTGTTTCAGAACTTTTTTTTGTTTATTTATTTATTTTTATGGCCGGCTCAGACTGCCCTGAGGGCAGGGCTGGCGCAGCATGTGGTGCCAGGATCTAACTGTAGTCCCTGAAGCCGCCTAAGCTTTCCTAAGCAGGGGCTTTAAACGACTGAGCCATCCTGCCGGGTCCCCAATATCACGTTTTCTTGATTACTTCTTGCCAGAGAGAATTCCCAGTTTTCAGTGACAGTGTGATTTGATTGGCATCATAGGAGAAATTTAATACAATCTCCTTTTTTTTTTAAATGGACAGCTCAGCCTGCCCTGGCGGTGGGGCACAACATGTGGTGCAGGGGTTCAAACCATGGTCCCTGTGGTTGCCTAAGCTTACTTAAGCAGGTGCTTTAGACCGCTGAACTATCTCACTGGCCCGCTCATTGCTTTTTTTAAAAATGTTCATAATCTTGCTGAGGACATAGCTCAGCAGCACAGTGCCAGCCTGGTGAGTGCAAGATCCTGAGCTTGATTTTTGCTACATGAAAATGAAATTCATTTGCAAATTCCCTTTCGCATATGGGGTAAAATGTTCACAGTTTCTAACATTTGAGCCTGTACATCTATTGGAAGCCCTGTATCTATGTAATGTATGTTTAACTTCCTCAGAAAGTAAGTTTCTTTTCTCTTAGATATGTTCTATAAGCCTTACTAGCAGAATTTGGATGAGTTAGCAAGAAAAGAGCCTTAGAATTTTAATTAATCTCCTTGTCAGCTTAGTGTTTAAATTATATTCAGCTTTCCCTGCCCCTAGTTTCACACAATGTTCAATACAATTTCTCCAGCTTTCTGCCTTCTCGGGTTTGTACAAATGGAGGTGTAGTTTTCTGTCTACATAGGACTGGGCTGAAATTCTGTCAGTTTAGCTGCTCCATAGCTACTCCTCCAGCAAAGTCATCCGGTGTCTGCCACAAGAGCATCGGGGCTTCAGGAATGCGAGGCGTCTCTGCTCTGAGCTTTTCAGGGCTTCAAGAGTGCTGTGACGTTGATGAGCGTATACACACGCACGCATGCGCGCACGCACACAGGAGCAACATTCCTTGGCATGGCTCGTCCGCCTTGAATTTTCTTTCTTCCTGGCTTCTAAAGCTCTTGGTTCTTCTGCCTCTTCCCTTTTGCACGTATCATTTAGCAGCCACTGTAGTTTGTTACTTGATTTTCCCTTAGAGCTGTCATTAGAGGAGAGCAGGTAAAGAGCCTATGAGAAATAGGCTAAAAACGACTGACTGAAAGGGCTCGGTGGGCTTCCAGTTCTGACTGGATCCCGTCAAGTAGTGCATACATTTACGTTTCGCTATTTGATTGTCATTCCTCCTAGGGTTTCACAGCTCAGTGAGAGTTCTTTAAGTGTTTCCTTGGCTGAGTACTTGTCCTAAAAGCAGAGCGTGCCTGTGTGTGCCTATCTATGGATGCGTGTGTTTCTGCTGTCGTAGTTTAGTCTTCAATGCCATGACACAGTGAAGAAAGAAAAAGCCTACTGTGTCTTGAAACATATGGAAGTTTCCCTTGTGGCTTATGGCATTTGCTTACTCCTGTTTTTTATAAATGTTGGGCATTATTATTACTACTTTTTCACTTACTGACATCTGACAACACATTGCTTAGTGGTTATCCGTTTTGATTGTTGTGTTAATTCTACCAGCATTCTGTAATTTGAGTTTAAGTCTTGGATTTCTATGAATACTTCTTGACATTTTTTATTTTGTGGGACTCGTTATCGGATGCAATCTTATTTAATAACTTTCAGTGTTTCCTTCTGGAATCAGTATGTCATACCTCAAACCTGCAAACATGCGATGTAATCTCTGGAACCCACTAATGTAATTCAACGTAATTGTAAATTAAGTATTCCTGTCATAGAGCCAACAATGGATATTGTGCACCGTGAAAAAATATTGCTTAAGGACACTGATAACTCCACAAATATACTTACTCTACTCAAGTGTGTTTTGCCAGGGTCATGTTCTAATGTGGAACATAGGTGTGTTTATGCTTAGGAGGTTATGACCACTTTATAAAGTTCTATTATTTCTTATCAATGTCTTGATTTTCTGTGTTAAAATTTCTAGCAATGTATTTGTGTATCCACAGTGCCCTGGTTCTTTTTCACATAATGAGCTTTTACTAGGTGTTTCTTTTTTTGTTTTGTTTTGTTTTAAAGATTTAAAATTTCTGAATTCTTTTTTTACAATTTTATAAATTCTAAGAAAAACACTGAGATAGTTTAAAAACATGTTATGAGGACAGCCACAATATTAATACAAAGCATATTGTGGTCTTCATATTAGTTGCTCAGAGTGCAAGGTACAGATGTGATAACTTTACTAAACACTATTAGCACAAATGTTTCTTCTCATTAAATTAAGAGAAAGTAATGGTATATATAGTCCAGTAGTCCATAATAGGGGCCTGGTAGGATGGCTCAGTGGTCTAAAGAGCCTGCTTAGGAACGCTTGGGTGGCTACAGGGACAGCGGTTCGATCCCCATTGCTCCAGCCCTGCCCTCAAGGCAGGCTGAGCCGGCCATAAAACTAAAAATAAATAAAGAAACAAAAGTTCTGAAACAAGAAAAAAATACAATAAAATAAAACAATTCTTAAAAAAAAAATAGTTCATAATAGCTGCAGGTTATCAGCAGAACTGGCAATGTCAGTAGCTGTTGACTTAACCTTTTTCAGTTCGGCATATTAATCTGGCTTTACTTTTTATTCCTCACAGTTAAGCTTTTCTGCTGGATGTTTAATTATTGCTGTAGTCTCTCTCAAGTAAAGTTTTGTTTAAAACAAAACAACAACAACAACAACAACAAAAAAAAACCATAAGGAATTAAAAGAGAATAAAAGACAAGGAAAAAAATGCCATAGAATTGACTTGCTACAATGTTGTATATGGTTAGAATTCTAAATTTCAGTGTGCAAATGTGTAACAGTATTTTGTCATCACGTTGTATAGGTATTTATTAGAATATCAATGATTGATGGAAAATACCGGTTCCATGTTAAGTCTAAGGTGTTTGATATTCAGACAGTGATGCTAAGCTCAAGTACCTGTGTTATAGAGTAATAGTATCACTAATCTTCTCTTCTGGAGGTTAACAACTTAAGTTTGCAGACCAAAAATTTAGAGAAAAAGAAGCGCTACAAAGATAGCCAACAGTTTGGCCCGAGCCCTGATAGGTCAGTGAGGACTTGGGACGTAAGAAAACCCATATTTTCTGTTCTACATGTTTCTTAATATTTTTTGTCATTGATACTACAAAATTTCAGCATATAATGACTCTGTGCATATCCTTTCTTTTTTAAACTTATTACTATTCTTTTTATGAGCAATCTTGGTGCATTAAGGTTTTAAGCTTGGCAAAATGCTGGTTACTCCTTTACTGTCTTTATTTTTTCTTTCCCCAGGGCTCATATGAATCTTTGTAATTATAAATACATCTCTTCATATCGTACACCTGATCTTTCCATTTCTTCTTTTTTTTTTTTTTTTTTTTTTTTTTTTTTTTTTTTTTTTTTTTTTTTTTTTTTTTGTGGGACCAGGGTTCGAACTCACGACCTTGCACTTGCCCAGCAGGCACTTGTGCCTCGGAGCTATCTCCCCAGCCCCTCTCCATTTCTTCTTGAGGTGCAGTTTCCCTTTTGTTCCTGCGGCCTGATTTTTCTGGCACCTATTTATCCTGTCCATAACCTTCTCTGGAGAAAATTTCTTCCAGTTGAGCCATCCTGCTGGGCCCTGAGGCCACATTTTGAAAGTAGACACTTGGTATATTACTCAGCTGGGAACGGCCCGGACCTGCTAACTGTTAAGGAGACAAGGCTTGCTTGGTTTGCAGCTTGCAGATTGCACCTAGGGTCAATTCACTCGGTGGTTTTGAACCACTGGTGAGGAAGGGCTCTGGGTGGCCACCACAGACGTTGAGTCTCTAGCAGACCGCTTATGTCTTGAAGGTATGAAGCCAGAGAAGACCCAAACTTCGTGGCCCCACGCTCTTTTCAGGGACACATCCTGAATGACCTGGGGACTGCCCACCATCATCCTACCCCTTGTGATTCGACCACTTTGGGACACAGCCTTTAGCGTGTGTAACTTGGCTCCCTGATCTAAACCAGACCATGATGGTGATATTGTTCCAAATATACCTGAAGTGCTTTTGGTTTACATGTGACAAAATAAAGAACAAAAAGAGATTAAAATATGACAAGTGGAAGTTTTTCTTAAAAGGACATAGTGTAGATGCCCAAGAGGACAGCAAGCAGCAAAATTTCAACACCATCACTAAATGCAGCATGACTCTGAAGGCATAAATTTTCTTTGATGATTGATTCATAACATTCATCTTTATAACTTGTTGTTTATGTTACAAACATAGTATAATTTCTGATTGCAAAGCATTGGTAGTGTTTACTTGGTTGTTTTTGGAGCTTGTTTTTGGTGTTTTGTTTTGTTTTTTCACATAGGGCCAACCCTAAAGCCGCAAGTGTTATGTAGAGGAGCAAAAACCAACAGTGGGGACATCATCATGAGATAGAAGCTGTTACTGATCTTGGGTGGCTAAGGATATTGAAGGGATCAGTTCCTGGTCACCTACAGGAAGCCACAAGGCTCAGTTCTCATAGAGATAAACAGGGATACTTAGTGATGGACACAACAAACCCAAGAACTCGCCAAGAGAAAAACCTCACCTCAATTTCCATCTTCCTCACATTTCTAAGTTCCTCTTTAGCTTTCTTCGAGGGTTTCCACTTTACTGAATCTAACTCCAAGCCACTGCACATAGGATCCTGAGAGAGAGAGTTCTGAGCAGAGAGAGCCTGACCGAAAGACAGGAAATGTGTACCTTTTAAGGTTAATGGAAGACATAGAGCCATGGCCATTCAGACCTCCCAAACATTCTTTAGTAAATTAATCGAAGAGGCTGCTCTGCTTGGAAATAGCACTCTAACAGTGGTACTGCATATTGGAGTCCTACATGCCATTACTTCAGAATGTCACCATATTGGTAAGAAATATGGTCATTGCAGATACATAGTAATTCATTAGTAATGGTGGGTTCAAACAGGAGTGCTGTGGGACCTTAACCCAATATGGGTGAAGTTCTTATAAAAAGACGAGATAGTGCTATGGTTCACGTGCCTATCTGGCGAGCACAGAGACCCAGGTTCCATCCTTGGTACCACATACCCTCCCAGCCTGGAGGGCTGTGCTCTCAGCTGAAACTAGGCACAGTGGTGTGCACCTGTAATCCCACCGCCGGCGAGGCTGAGACAGCAGGATCACTTGAGTCCGAGCTGTGTAGAGAGACAGTGAACAAAATAAATAAATAATACTTAGGACGGGTGAAATAGCTTAGCGGACTAAACACCTACATTGGCAAGTGCAGGCAGGGACCAGGGTTCAGTTCCTCATCCCTCAGGCTGCACCAGCCCTGCCCCAGGGGCACACTGAGCTGGATAATGGAGTCAGGGTGAGGTGACACATGCCTGTATTCCTAGAGCTGGAGAGGCTGAAAACAGGAGGATCACTACGAGTGAATAGTGTAATCCTGTACCAAATACATAAATGAATGAGAAGAAAGAAAGAAATCTTAAAAAATAAATGGAAGAAATGCACACACACACACACACACACACATACACACACACACACACACACACACTCACACACAGAGGCATCATTGAAAGATTGGGTTAGGATATCTGGGTGTGGCAGGGTAGATCTACAATCATGTCAGCAGCTTGGGAGACTGATCACAGCATGGGAATTACAGACTCAAACTCAGCCTGATAATTTAGGGGTTTAGGTGAGCCTGTCTTCACATTTAATTCAAACAAACACATAAACAAATGAAACGTTCTGAGCATAGAAGCAATGAGAAGCCCTCAGTTCCACCTCCTGCCTAAGGAAGAAAAATAAAACTGAAAGGCTGGGATTACATCACCACCAACTGGAAAACTACCACGGAAGAAAGAAATCCTCTGTCACCTGGGAGAGAATGAGACTGTCAGGAACTGAAAGTTTGGTCTGTTCTCTAATACATCTCAGACACAAACACACGGAGGAGCGCATAGTACTTTTCATTAAATCCATTAAACATTATGAAAATTTATTCGTGAAACATAATTGGCTACCATACCTTTGCTTATGAGTCTCGTGAGTATTGTGATGGCTAAATCTCAGTGTAGCTAGATTACAGCACGAGTTACTTCATCCACATGTCATGTAGGTGAGGCTAGGATGGTGTTGTGTACATGTGAACACTCCTGCTCAGCTGACTTCAACTAATGAAAGCCCACGCAGTCAGGCGGCTTAGCCTCTCTGCGGGTGAAGCTGTCTTACACACCAGGCTTTCCCGTGGAGGAAAGTTTCCACCTTCCAAGGGCAGCACCGTCTTGCCAAGTTCCTAGGACACTGAGCCACTCTGCACATCCTGGAGCACAAGTCCTCACTGTAACACGCACCAGTGCCTTTGGAGAGAGCATTTATTTTCCTATGGAGCCTAATTAATAAATATAAAAATCAATTAATTAATCCCCTGTTACACTTAAGAACATAGCCGTTTCCACTCTTCCTGGGTTTTGGAATGGGATTTGGTTCCCTTTTTTGAATAAGCCACGATGATGTCCTCCTTTTGTTTCCAGTGGCTGCACAGCCACTGGGTTTCCGCTACGCTTTTGCTCTGACACTGTCACCTCCCTCCTCCTCTGCGCTCAGAAGAGCAATATGGGGGACTCAGCCCTCCCCCACCCTCTCCTGTTCCCTGAGCTCCCGAGGTCATCTCTGGATGGTCAGTGAACCACCCTTAGGGGGCACTGAGAGGCTCCTGCTTATCTTCAGTGTAACTTCAGTGGAGAAAAATATAGGATAAGGACTCATGAATGCAGACGAGACCATTCTTAAATCTTAGAGGAAACACAGACTTAGGTCATAGACATTTCCTCAGCTTCTCCCCAGAGCAACTTTATATAAATTTCCAATTTTTCCTCACTGTGTGAAATATTTAACAAGATGAAAAACTAACTTTGGCCTTTTAGGTGGGCCTTAGAAAAAGAAAAATTGAAATAGACTGTCAAAGGACACAAAGCACTTGTGAAAATGACTGCATCATTGTATGTCACAAGGTATTACGTGGTGTACTGACAACTCATGGTCAACCAGTTGAACTGAACCAGCGTGGTGCTGGGTGTGGGAAGCCCGCCTGAGGATTGTCGCCAATGAAACGAAAAGAGTGGGAGAGAAGTAGTTGAAGAGGCTGTTAGCGAACTGTTGATTCTCCTGAGGAACTTGTACTGGCTTTCCTGATAGAGACTCAGCTATTCCCATCCTCGGAAGTGAGTGGGGGGACTTCATTTTCACTGAGGAGGGTTAAGGCACTTTCCAGGAGAGCTCTACTTTGGTTTTGAGCCTCACTTCTTGGCTCCAGGGCAGATCCCTTGGCTTGTTAGCACAGATCCTTCATCCCACTGGCGTAGACTTTCTGGCTTCCGCCACTCATCTATGAGTCTTCGCAGTGCAGATCTGTGAAAGAGACATGACTGTGGCCCTTGGCCTCTGCTTGGGCTCAGTGTTAGGGAATCTAGTTGTAAGCTGGACTCACGCAGAGCATCGCCATGAGATCCAGGCCTTTGGCTGGATTCTGGCGGTCTGTAGTAGGCAGACAATTCCTGCACTCTGATACTAAACTCTGGGTGATTATTATAAAACAATCATATATGCATGAGTCATGTAAGCTCTAATAACATACTGGGTCCACTCTTCAGTACTGAAAGCCCGGGTTTCTGACCACTTGTTTGATGACTTTTGTTATAGATACTGTTTCTGATACACTTTTTGCCAGTTATAAATACAGCCTTGAGCCGGCCAGATAGCTCAGGGGACTAAAGTTCCTGCTTAGGCAATTGCAGGGACCAGGGTGTGATTTCAGGCCTGCCATGCCACACCCGCCCCTGGGGCATGCTGTGATGGTGACTGAGACTGGCCATAGTTGTATGCACCTGTAAGCCCAGCACTTGGGAGACTGAAAACAGGAGGATCATGACAAGTCTGATTTGTGTAGTGAGATGCTGTAGACCCTGTACTAAAAACATTAAAAAAAAAACTTAATTAGGTTTTAATAAATATATTATTTAGTATAACATGTTTATTAAAATATATTAACATATTAGTATTTTGCTTAGTTTATCTCATTAAATAGTGTGTAAATCATTATCCTGTTTTTGTAAAATCAAGTATAAAAATTTCCAATTATGTGTCCCTTTAAATTATTCTCACTCGTTAGAGGTCAAATAATTGAAGGGGAGAGACTGCTGTGAAAATATTTTTAATTAAAATGCATTTTTTCAGCTGTAACACTTTTGTTCCCAAAGAATTATAAAAGTAACATATTTTGTATGACTTAAAATTCTAGTGAACATTTTCATATATCTCTTAAGTTTTCACTTTTTTAAGTAAAAACAATCTCTCAAAACTAGCAAGTATGATTGATGGTTTGGGGAGAGGAAGACTTTTGTGCTTTCTAAGCCTCTTGTTTTTCCTGTTCTTATTTTTTCCTTTTCTTTTGTCTATTTCTTGATTTCTTCTAGAATTCACTCGCAACTTACCTACTTTCTAAGTGAAAAATGTAAATTTTAGGGTAATAGTGTTCATTACAGGCAACAACATTTATTGTTCTCTTTTATTTTTCATTTATTTGCTACACGATCTCACTATGCAGCTGAAACTCATGCCAGTCATCCTGTTTTTAGCCTCTGCAGTGCTAGGATTGCAGGCACACACCAATACTCCTGGGCCCAGTCACTGGCTCAGGGCTCAGAGCACTCAGGAAGGGGGCTGGTGTGGCCTGTGCTGCAGGAGATCAAACTTTGTCCCTGTGAAAGCCAGGAGAGCACTTAGAATGCTGAGCTATCCCATAGGCCCTGTTCTGTCCTCCTGCCGCTCACATGATTATTTACTTTTTTAATTTTTAAGAGACCGGAAATACATGGACACATTTAAGTATTATAATATTGTTTGAGTCGTGCATACAACATGTAATGATCAAATCTAAGCCTCAGTTTAGTGATTTGGACCATTTTAACATTTCTACTTTACATTGTATTTTTTTTTCTTTTTGAGACAGGGTCTCGCTATGCAGTTGAGGCTGGCCTTGAGATCACTTTTGTAGCCCAAGATGGTCTCAAACTCACACCAATCCTTGTGCCTCAGCCTCGCGAGTGCTGGGATTACAGGCGTGAGCCATCAAGCCCTACATTGTATGTTTTTCTAATTAAAAAAAAGGTCCTTAATAAAATATTAATTCAATCAATTTCTGCTAAGGTGTACATATAGTTCTATGTGGATATACTTATATATCCAGGTGTGTACTGATACAAATACATGTACACGCCAACATATATATATACATATGCTCACAAAGAGGCTACTTTTCATTGAAGTTTAGTGTGTATTTTCTAGGCACACATCAACGAGGAACCTGTCTCCGTGTTATCGAAATACAGCTTTCTCTGCAGGTCCTTCCCCTGGTATCTTTACATTTTCCTCTTACCTTGCCCATTACGTCTCTCACGTGTGTTCTAGTTGGGTCGGCAGCACTGCTCGTCTTGCTGATCCTGTGATAGCATTGATTTTTCTCCCTCTTGCTCTCTTTTCTCTCCTGTGTTCCGAGTATGTGTTGGGCTCACCTCTCTCCTTTTTCCATCTTGGAGACCTTGTGATTTTTCCCCCTCCCCCTATGTATAATTCAAAGGACAATGGCACCAATGAACTCTTCAAGTATAGCTTTCGTAAACTGCGTATGTTGGCCAATTCAGCAGCAGCTGTGAGTTCCATAAAAGTCCACAGCTGTTAGGTAGGAAGGATAGCACTGCCAATATTAATTTCAGTGCAAGATGCTTGGTATGATAGAAGTATATTTTTTAGAAAATTATGTATTTAGTACAGGCTCTAGCTATACAACTTGGACTCATAGTTCTGGGATTACAGCTGTGCACCACAGTGTGTGGTTTTTGTGGTCTGTTCCATGGACCTGGGGCAGGGCCCACACAGCACGCAGTACTGGTAATCAAACCAGGTCATTGTGCTTGCCAGGCAGGTGCCTAGACATCTGAGCTATCTCCCCAGCCTTAGAAATATCTTCGTGTAGAATTACCATAATGTCACTTAGAAAGCATACGACAGTAAAATATCTTTTGGGGAAAGATTATGGACTTTTCTAAGAGATAACATGATTCTCTCACTTTGTTTAATGATAAAAATCAATAACTATCTTGCCCATATATGTCGGTCTCACAGAAGCTTGTAGTACTTCTTAGAGTTTTGTGGAGTACTACAAATCAATGATCTTCAGCACAAGTTATGCCATCCTTTCAAGACAGTGAAAGGACACGGTATGGAATGAACTGAAGTAATTTACTGAAGAAACAGAGCACAAGAAAAGAAGCCGTGCAGGGAAAAACAGGAAGAGAAGGGAATTTTGTGCCAAATATACGTACATCAGTAACCAGGTGCTTCACTGCTCTGAGAGCCATGCTAGCTACAGCCTCTTCGTGGTGCTTCGGCCAACGTGCACCAGGCTTCTTCACACCACGAGCCATCTCCTTTGCATGGACTTTCTCTCCCAGCATGCATCACATTTAGCTATAACTCTGCTCCACTTCTGCAGAGATCCAGACAGAGACCAGATGAGTGCCGAGGAGGTACACCCAGGTTATCTGATTACGTGTGGCGGAAGAGTCATTGTCTTAATCCTTTTTCAACTTGAGCTCTCAAGCTAAACTTAAAATAACACATAATTCATATAGTCCTTGTATGTAGGACCTGGGTAGCTCACTTTTCCTCTGTGTAACCCAAACTTAAATATTATGGTTTAGACAAATGGTTGTCAGTGGCCTTTCACTTGACCGTATTATGTCCTTTCAATAACTGCCTTCTTGTACTTACAGTTTGAATCTTAAAATAATGTGATGTGAAGCTTCTATACTCTAACTTATAAATTTCACTGTCTTCCCAGTGATCTAGTAGGCATTTTGATTCAGTTCGTTATTACTTAGTTCCCTTAACTCTTTTTGTTATCTGATCCAGGTTTAATAACACTAAATAATTGGTATTTCCAATTATATTCTAAGACTTCAGCTAATCTAAAATTGCCTCCAAATCTCATGGCTATGCTATGTGCAGCCTGGAATTCTGTATCTTAAGATTTCTTCTGGCATTTTGCTGTGAAGGAGAGAGCCTGCACACTTCCGCTGCCCTTGTGGTGCCCCGAGATGCTCTCCTTCTTGTCGTCCACACATCTCACAGCCCCATTCATTCCTTGAGAGTCACTGCTTCTCTTCATCCTTGAGTAAGCCTAGCATTGCCCACACTTACAGCATCATGTCTTTACAAGATCTTTCGTAAGCTAGACGGCCCTTTGCTTAGAAGTAAGCATGTCGCCGTCACTTCAAGATACCTCCCCAGTGCATTTCAAGTTCCAGAATTAAAGGTGCTTCAGTAATTCATAACTAAAAATTACTTCTATACTAATAATATGATGAGTCAGCAATGAAAATTGTAAAAACTGGGCTGGGGAGATAGCTCAGTAGATTAAGAACTTGGCTGGCAAGCACAAGGACCTGGGTTCAATCCCTAGTTCCACACAAACAAAACAAAACAAACCTCCTACACAAAAATTGCCAGTGGGGCCGAGCAATATGGCACTACAGTTTAAAGCACTTTCTTAGGCAAGTTTAGGCAACCTCAGAGACCACAGTTCCATCCTTGGCACCACATGCCACACAAGCGCCATCCCCTAGGGCAGGTTGAGCCAGCATCTCTCTCTCTCTCTCTCTCTCTCTCTCTCTCTCTCTCTCTCTCTCTCTCTCTCTCTCATATATATATCTATATCTGTATCTATATCTATATCTATATCTATCTATCTATCTATCTAAATATAGTGATCTCTTTAAAGAACCACAATTCATCTGGAGAGCTAGCTCTGCAGCTTAAGTGTCTGCCTGGCAAACATAATATTGTTAGTTCAATCCCAGGTAAAAAACAAACAAACAAAAAAACAACAGAACCATATGTATGATAAGAAATGAATTTAGAGTTGTGGGTAGGAGAAATGCCAAACCAGAAGCATGGCTCACACGGTATGTGATCCTAGAGTTTGGTAAAGTACAACAACTGATACCAGTGGGCAAATTCATCCTACTGGAATGAACAGAGTCTCCTACAATAATGTACATACTCAGTAATTTCTTGGCTTAGTAATTTCACACAGAAACTGGCAAAATATCTAGTGAAGAAATCATTTTTTGTATTTTTGACACATAAACATCAATTTTCTCCATTAATTTCAAGAGAGAGAAATATTTTCAAAAATCATAATTGACAATGATAGTAGCATTTTGACTCTTAATAATCAATAAATCTACATCATACTGAAGCACCCAGTAAGTACAAGTGTGTAGTGAGCGCAGTGGAATGTGAAGCTGAAGCCCTTGGGATCCACTGTGTATTCAGGGGAGACACATTTCTTTCTTTTTCAAAATTTACTTTTTATTTATTTATGTATTTATTTATTTATTTATTTCGTACAGGGTCTCCCTATGCAGCTTTGACTCATGGTGGTCCACCTGCCTCAGTCCGCCCAGTGCTGGGATTACAGGTGTGCACCGCCACACCCCCGTTTTGGGGCAAGTTCAACATGCTGCACTGGGGATCACACCCGGGTGCTGGCACTTGCCAGGCAGGTGCTTAGACCTCTGTGCTCTGTACCCAGCTCAAGGCTTTGTGTCTGCTCTCAGCCTTTCCTTTCTGGATCTTCACTTGCTCTGCATCCAAATGGCCATGAATGAAGCAGCCTTGCTCCTGAGTGTTTCTGCACTGTGGACGTTCTCATGGGGCCAGGGGACTACACATTAAGTCTCCTTCAGACTTGAGCCTAATTAAACATCTCTTTTAGTTTCTTAGTGTCTGACAGTGTGCTCAGCAGTGGAAAATCCAGACAAGTGGTGCTACAGGGTGGGGCCGTAGTGATGATTGTGGCAGATCTTGTGGTTTGGAAGACTCTGGTATGTTTATTGCTAGAGTTTGAAAAGGTCTGGAGACAAGGAATAGAAAAGCTATGAAATGTTTTGAGTACAGTTTCCTGGTTGACTCTGGCCAGAATGCAGAAGACCAGACTGCTGTTACGAGTACAGATTGTGCAGGACACGTTCAGGAGTTTCAGTCGAGAACAAGACCTCCCTTGCAGTTGGAAAAGTGACCCTGTGTGTGTTACACTCTAGAAGATATTTTGAATATAGTTGGCCCATGTCCTATGATCTTGTAGAAGACTGAGATGAAGGGCTGTGGACTAATTTGACAGGTGAAATTTCAAGAAAGATCACAGTCTAGCCTGCAGCACGGGTACTACTGGTTGCTTTCAGTCACTTTTCAGTGAGTGTTTGAGCAAGAATTCAGTGAAATATTGTTGAAAAAGTAAAATTATGACCCAAGAGAAATGAAGAGTGAAGGTTGAACTAAACAGAGTTTGTTTTGTTTTTTTGTTTTTTGTTTTTTGAGTTAAGCATCATTCTATTTGTGTAGAGACAAGAAGACAGTCGCCTTCAGGCACCTGAGAAATCAGCCACAGCCACCCTAGTCTCTAGACCCAGGTTCAGAGCACAACACTGTCATTTGAGAAGCCAGGTCCTGGCTCCTTGCTGGAGCTTAACGATTTGGTGGCCCAGGACCATCTCACTCTGCCAGGGCTTCCAAGTTCTCAAAGACTACTTGGAGTCATGATCCTTAGTGGCTGGCTGCTGGCTCCCTAGACAGCAGACCTCGGTGGCATCCACAAGGTGCCCGTTTCATGTGCACACAGAATGCAACAGCTGTGGAGTCAGGGAGGCTTCCAGCCAGAGACCAAAGACCTGAGAAGGCAGGGCGTGAAGCAGGGAATGAAGCCCAAGGTGCAGAGAGTCATGGAAGCCAGGAGCATGGAACATCTGCCGTGGAAGGCACTAGCTAAAAGCTAAGCCGTATGGCGGTGGCCAGGAAGCCCACAGAAGAGGGGCTGCCAAGCCTGCTGGGGCTCACGTTTCACCGTTGTGCTCCCCAGAGGCCTGGTAGGGAGCTGTGGGACTTAAATCTTCCCTAGTAGCTTTTGGTCTTGCTTTGGTTTGATTCTCTTCTGCACTCCCCTCCCATCCTTCGGAATGAAGGTGTTTATCTTGTATCACTGCACTTCAAGATTATGTAGCTTGCTTTTGATTCTTTTTAAACAGTGGTCACAGCTAAGAATTTGCCTTAAAGCTCAGAAGAGAATTGGCTCCCTAGTTTTTAATCAATGTCAGTGCTGTTGAGGTGCTGGGAGGGGATTATTGTATTTTCCACTATATACATAAATATTGTACTTCATTGATTGTAATTATAAACTTGCTGTTGTATTTGAAATTTAAGTATGGTTTAGAAGCATGTTTGTGTATGTAGTCAGTGTATTTGCATAGGAAGTAGACCGTAGTGTTTAAGAAGGAGTGTGAAGCTGATGGACTTTGTGATCTGCCTGATGGACTGATAGAACACACTTCTCAATATATCTGGGTGGCTACTAGAGGTGTGGACATGGGGATGTACAGCTGAATCCTCACCTCTTTTCCACTGACAGCGTCTCTTGGCCCAGTTTCCCAGCCACTGTAAATAAAGTCGTTTTGCTCTACCACAGCCTTTCATCATGACTTAGGAAAAACCTTGCAGTCGAATAGTGTTGTTCAGCGTAGCACTAGCTATCCATATACCTGCCTTGGTTACTTTCATCCTTGCTGAGACAAAATACCCGATACCCAAAGCTAAAGGAGCAAAGGTTTATTTAGCTCATGGTTTCTGAAGGTCACATTCTCTAGTCAACTGGCTTCAGGGCAGGGTGGCTTGGCAGACAGGAAGAAATTCATGGTGGCAGAAGACAGCAACAGCAAAGAGCAAAAAGAAAAAAGCAAGCCTTTTGTACTCCATTACATTATAAGCGAGCTATACCTCTCACCCCAGGGTAGGCGTAGCATTCACACCATCTCTGCCTGCCGCTTGCAGTGGAGGAGGTTTGCAAAGTGAGGGCTCTGGTGCCTTGCTAAGTCACTTAATCACTCCTATTTTTTGATTATGGGAGTAACCATAATCTCATACATTTTCTCTTGTGTGTGAACAACTGCCTTGGTTGTTGTTGTTTTTAAAATTGCACGTCTTTTACTGATGTGGAGTATTACAGTACCTTACCTTCTGGATCTCAACTGAGCTGATTTCTGTCTTTACTTAGAAGACACACTAAAGAATATGGGAAATTTGATTACTGCCATATGGTGGTGAAGGTTGGAAGTAAAATGACTGCTGCCTAAAATGTCACATCCCCTGGGAATGGAGGTGTCCTTAGGATGCTCACAGAAGTTGCTCACAGGGGTGTGGTAAGGCAAGGTCTCAGAGCAAAAGTCACTAAAAGGTTTGTTAACGTCACAGTGTGAATGTGAGAATAGCAGTCTCTCCTCATCAGAATCAGAAAGAATGCACTTCTATGGCTTGACTGCATTAATCCCATTATAGTCTGTTTGTTTGTTTGTTTGTTTATTTATTTGGTCCTAGTAGGTTTATGTGGGGAGTAAAAAAAACTTTCCTGGTCTTCTCCATGGTTCGCTTTGTGCTCCTTATGACTGGTCACGATATTTGAGCAATCGACATGTCATTTTAAGAAGAAAATCTTCTTAACCTTGAGGACTGAATCAGGCGTGAAATGCTCCATTTGATACATTCAAACGGAGCAGTTCAGGCTGGCCTGGAGCTCATTTTTGTAGCCCAAGCTGGTCTGGAACTCACTTGGATGCTCCCGCCACATCCTCCCCAGTGCTGGGATTATAGGCGTGCACCACCAAGCCCGGCTTATACTTTCAAATTAAACAAACAAACAAACAAAACAGCTGTAGAAGCTGAAGTCTGACTCACACACTGGTTCAGCAATATCTGAGAACATCACCCTTCATTCTTTATGAAAAACAAAAATACAGATCACATGTTTTCTGGAAAAAAAAAATGCGTAACTTTAAGAGCATGCAACGTAAGCGGCTTTTTTTTTTTTTAATTTTATTTATTTTTTTTCCTTGTTTCAGAACCTTTGTTTATTAACTCATTTTTATGGCTGTCTCAGACCACCTTGAGGGCAGGACTGGCGCAGCATGTGGTGCCGGGGATTGAACCATGGTCCCTGAAGCCGCCCAAGCTTTCCCAAGCAGGCGCTTTAGACCACTGAGCCATCCCGCCAGACCCTACGTTTTTTAATTTATCTGAGCCACAAGGTTCCTGAGGGTACAGTTTCCAGGAAAAAAGAAAAATGTCAGCGTATGCAGTTTTGCTCATGAAATTTTTTAGATATATCTGAGTATGGAAGATTTTTTCATACGCAGTGCATTGCTGCTCCGCAGCACTTCTTAAAGAAAGGTGGATGAGGGGTGAATATGTATGAGTCAATTTCAGTTGGATAAGAAGGGGTAAATTTTCAAAATGCAAAAAAATCTGCAATAACACTAAGCTTGCTTTAAGCCCCTGTTCTCTCCAAATAATGAAAAATACTTCGCTGAAGTGCTGGCAAAACTCTTATTGTTTGTACCACTCTTGGAAAAGGCTCCTGGGACTAGGAGCGGAATCCTTGCTATTGATTGGCTGGTTAAATAGAGGACTATTAGCTTCAGACAGGCTAGATTGATTGTACAGCTGCAAGAGCTAAGACTCGGAGCTGATAGAGCACCGGGGTGCCAAGGAGAGCGAGGGAGAGGGAGAGACGCGAGGCGAGGCGGGAAGGAGGCAGCGCACACTCCCTGGCGTTCCTGTGTGACTGCTGCCGCTGGTAAGCCTGCTTCCAGCTCCCTCGGCCAGCAACTTCCTGAGGTGCCTTTTCTTTTACAAAAAGATGTCAGCTCTGAGACCCAGCAAGAAATAACAGCCTTCACCTAGGAATAGCTCATCCCACCCCTGCCTCGTTAAAGCGGATTATGTAAAGAAAACAAAAAAATCAAGCCCCACTTCAGCCCCTCAGTCCAGCATTGAACAGGAACTGATTCGGGTGTCAGGTAAGGAAATTAAATTTTTTTACTCGTGTTTGATTTTAGTCGTTCCTGGTAAAAGGCATAAGAGCTCTGCCTGTTTTAAAAGCAGAGCTTGCAGTCACGCATTAAAGTCAATTCTGTACACACAAATGCAGATTTAAGAATGCGCATTTATGTAAATATGCTTGCTTTCCTCCCAGGTATGTGCTTTTTTAATCATTATATTATAAGTTTATGTGCCAGATGTTCTATGTAAAGGAAAGAAAAAGCCAAATTCATCCTACAAGCAGGTCTTTTGGTGACAACTTTAAATATGCTCATAAATATTTCTAAGAGTTAAATAACTTTGGAAAATATTAATATACCAAAGAAGTGTAATTGCTGCATTAATGGCCAACTATGATGTTGCCTGCATGCAGGCATAATGTACAGGCACTTTTCAGTCTTCTTAACTCCTTTTTTGATTGCTATTTTAACTTTAAAATAAACATAATGTATCCTATATGATGTGACATTAGACTGCTATGTCATTATAGCTGTTGATGGTTAGCACTTGCTCCTAGCAAAATACTGAGCAAGGCAGTGTCAGACGGCTCTGGCGACGTTTAGCTGTTCTATTCTAGAGTTCATTGCTTCTCTGCCGTCCTAGTAATTAACGTTTCAGGGTCACTGCTGGCATGTGCAGGTAATGCGTCAATGAATTTAGAGGAACTTTCACATATTAAATTCTCCACCGGTAGCAGGGCTTTTAAAATTCTTCTTTCTTAGGAGATTGATGGAATAGAGGAGAGAAGGCAGGTCAGGACAACGCAGCGCTAATGTGGGTGGCCGACCGAGGGTTATGGGTCCCAGGTATCAATCTTGAAGGGAGGCTTATTGTGACCCAGAGGTTTCTGCCACACTTAGGACAGAATGACAATGACCCTTGGCACTTTCAGTGTCAGCGTTTGGGGATCAATGAGGAGAGGTTTTATTCCACACACTATTCTCGATGTAATTTTGAGTGAAGCTCTCTGAGTCAGCCCTTTAGTTGAAGGACATACTGTAATCTGTGATACTTATAAAAGTCATTTTGTCCAACTTTATTGAAGGTATGAAAAAGAAACAGTGAGTGCTCTTGGGAGAGCCAGTATGTGTGAAGTTTCGTCTGTATGGTATCCTGCTTTACCGCTGTGGTTATTTCAGTTTTACTTTCATGTAAATCTCAATATGTGAAAAAGTTACTGATAACATTTCTATTCCCACCTCATTGTGAGATTATATGGAAATATTTCCTAATCATAAGAAAATCACCATTTCCTAAATATTTCTATTGGTGGCAATCTACCTAAAGAGAACAATTTTATCGCTAATAAAAAATTTGAAAAATATACTTTATCTGAAGGAAAATAGATACATATTGGGAAATATTGATTTTGTTTCTTCTTCCAACTGAGTTATCTGAATAAAGGTCTACATATAGATACTTTCCTAGATATTGTTTAAATGTAACAAATCCCAAGCTGTCAACCGAGGCTCTATAAATATGCTTTCATCGGTACAGTGGCAACATTATATCAAATCTGTGTACAATATTTTATTATAAAGTATATTATAGCATTACTTAATTGTTAGGCCAATAAATTACATATTTTGTGTAACATGTTCCCAGTGGTCTTTAACAGTATCATTTTTGCACAGATAACCTGATCTGTCATTAAAGGAGATAATTTAGTTTACACCACTTAGTTTTGAAACCACAGAGTTATTTAGAATCCCAACTTATGATATGACCATCTAATACTATCTAAAACCGGTCAATATGAAGCAGTTTTTATAGTATGCATGTGTTGTACTGAAATAATCGTAAAAAATTAATTCTCAATTTCTTTGCATGAACCTGAGAGCTCATTAAAATTTTAGTGTGAGTGTATGTGTACATCTAGTCTTACACTGTAATGCAAAGTCCATCTTTGCATGCTGAGAGATTTAGGAATAATTTTTTAAACTCCCACAACATTTACAGAGTCAACTTAACTTACTTTCAGTATTACTTTTATACCCTTTTTCTTTCTTATAAGTACTGAAATTTCTCTTACAAGACCTTTGGTTGTCTAGCCCCCTTCATAACATTCAATGCTTAGGTTAAAAAGGTCTTTCTTTTTAAAATAACATTTCACACTTGCTAGCTAGGCAGTTGCCGCATCTCCCACCTTCCACATTAGTGCTTTTCAGCAGACAGGATTGAGCAAGGCAGCTGTCCCGGGCGTGGATAATGCAAGGGTCAGCCTGACTCTCGACTCTCCTGGTTGCCTTAGCGGACGTACTTCAGCAATTCACACTATTCCTTAGGTTTCTGAGAGCAAAGCGTTTGACTTCTTTCAACTTTTCATTCATTTCCATGCTACCAGCTGTCATTGCTGAGTATTCGCTGCAGCCCTCTGAAAACAGAATTCAGAATGAGCAGCCTCTTCTGCTTTTGTGAATATCTGAGCCGTTAGGGGGCTCCTTCTTCCTGTGCTGCTCTCAGTAAATCATGGAGAGGTTGTTCCATCTTCTTCAAGTGTCTTCTCAGCTTAGAACTAGAGTGCTACTTCAGACGATTTCCAGCCATCCCCTCCCCTCCCCAAAAAATGGGAAGCCCATAAGAAGCCATTATTTTTGCAAAAAACGTAAATATAGCCTATGTTTTCAAAATGTGTTACTGCCAATTTAGTCTTATTTTTGAATATTTAATCTGTAAGAATAATGACTCCGGATGTTAGCATGTCCTATTTATCCCAGACAGATTTAAAAATTACATTGACCCCCAGTGACATTGCAAGTTACCAAAGAAGATAGGAATGGGAAGAAATCCTGTTATATTGCTTCTCAAATACTAGCTCTAGCCCACCGAGTGTGCTTTGCTCTCTAGGTTCTGTGCAATTTGCATTCAGAAGAAATGAACAGCAGGGAGCTGAAAGAGAGGAGTATTGGATTTTAACAAAAATAAGCATGAGAAAGCAAAATAGTAGGAGAGTTTTACTACGTATATAAACAGTAGTGTTGCATTTCAAGCTCTACACCACAGTTTCTGTATTTATAATTATATAGAAAGGTGATATAAAAGCTAATGGTAGAAAAGACTTTATTAAATGTTACTTTTGAGAGACAAGAATTTCAAATTGCACTGCAGACTTTCATAACACATGGAAACATGCTTTTCCTGTCTCTACTGCAGTCAAGGATGCTCCCCTGCTACAGGACTTGAATGGGGAGGTGGTGGAATTGGAGGAACAGATGTACGCAACATCTATCCGGAAGGCCTAGGCTTTCCGCCAAATTGAAAGGGAATTGACCTCCACCACTCTGAGAGTTTACCTGGGAAAGACAGAGAAAGGGAGGGACTCACAGCAAAGAATCATAAATTTGCAATTATTTTTCAAATAGCTCTTTGACTTACCAAGATAGAAGCTGGTGTTTAAATATGGTAGGGAGAGAGAAATTGTAAGGTGTATCTCTAACTCGTGTTCTGACCATGAAGAAGTAGGAGTTTTATTCTTTGTGGGAAAATTTACATAGCTTGAAAGGAGTAAATTTTGAATGCAACTAGTGTGATATGCATAGCTATGTGGAAAACAGCTCAAATCTAATTGAAAAACAATGGATTATGTTCTAAGGCATTCCAATTATGCAAATAGTTTCTCTTAACATTTATTATTGAGTGATATGGTAAGTGAGTAATATGATACTGCATATTTTATGTAAAAGTATAAAAAATATTGGAACATTAATTTTTTTCTGCAAAGAAACTGCCTTTTATATTACAGTATCCCAACATAGTTGATGGAGAAAAAGTCTAACATTGAAAATAAGACAAATAATAGCAACTGCATATGAAATCTGGCAGAACCAAGAAACTTGCCCAGAACCAAGAGAAAATCAAGACAATGAAAAAATATTTTAATGCTTTCTATCTAATAGTGAAACGTATGCCAGAAAAGTAGAAGAAACTATGTATGTAGTTGGTAAGCATGTATATATATATATGGGTTTACTTGCTCTACTAGTTTGTTCTAGGTTTTCGGTGGTGCGATAACAGAGAAACAGGCAGAAGGAAAAAGGGAAAGGGGCTTTATTATCTCAGAGGACTTGCGAGAGAATCTTGGGAAGATTAACGTCTCTGGATTGGAACAAAGGGAGGCTGAGGCACTTAGGACCTTTTGCTAGGACTGGAATTTGAAGGGGATGTTTAGATATGTTAAACACTTTTGGCGTTGATTGGGGTCCTCCTTGAGGTGGTGGGAAAGGTGAAAAGAAACTGCCCCTGGGGCTGAGTTGAATAAGAATGAGAAGGTGGTCTCTGGGAAGATAAGCTCTTGTTTTAAGGACTTCAGCCATATTAGAAGATCACCGTAATAACTCAACAGGTCATGTGAGGACCATAACCTATCAATTTGAATAGCTTGATTATCACTATGAAATGAACAAATATCTAAGCAAATTAAAACTGAATTAAGGATATTGTCATGGTTGTGTTTAAGCTTATACCACTTTAAATGCATGAAAATTAATTACCTGTATTATGTGCCACAGTTTGTGCCCTATAACTTTCATAAAAAATTATATTATACTCAGTGCCCGCTCAAACACTGACACACATGAAAAGTTATTACATATTAATTATTTCTCATTGTTTTATTTTTTATTTTTGGTGGTGTCAGGGATCAAACTCTGGACCTTGTGCCTGCCAGGCAAGCACTTATTCCACTGAGCTATCTCCCTGGCCCCTCTCATTCTTTTATATTACAGTTTTCACCTCCAACCTGAGATGGCCAGCTGAGGCCTCTGTCCCACTTCCTGCTGTCCCTTAGAACTCTTTCTTCTTTGTATAGTTTAGTTCTTGAGCCTGGATGGCCACTAAGTTCTAGTCACTCTCCACTCCAGATGAGGGGATTTTCCATAGGATTCATGAGAGTAAGAACTTACTTACCTGGCAGGGGAGACACCATGATCACGAAGGTGGTTTTCCCAGGGTGAGGCTTATCCATTGCATTCAGCATGGGTTGACCTCTGCGATTTCCCCAAATGTGGGAAACTCGACTGCATAATTCGTCGTAGTGGGGGACTGCGCTCTCACTTTCCCCTGGTTTTTTTGTTAAAAGAAAGGCTATTCTAAGCTGGGCATGGTGGCGCACACCTGTAATCCCAGCACTTGGGAGGCTGAGGCAGGAGGATTGTTGCGAGTTCAAGACAAGCCTGAGCTACAAAAGTGAGCTCAAGGCCAGCCTCAACTGCATAGCGAGACCCTGTCTCAAAAAGAAAATAAATAAATAAATAAATAAATAAAATAAAAAAGAGTAAGAATAGAAATTAATCATGAAATGTATGACCTGGGCTGAGGGTATTATTTATCGGCTCCCCTTGGGTGGGAGAAGTAAAGTTTCCTAATATTTTAGAACAATTTTAGGTTTGCAGAAAGTGAAAGGAACAAGTACAGTTTTCTTTATCTTGTCATGTTCTTGCCTTTCCCTGACATCCATGCCAGTTTTCTCTTTTATTGACATGTTTCATTAGCGTGGTATACTGGGAGTGCCTATGGAGCCATTATTGGCACTCATTGCCTTTTAAAAACTTACTCAGACTTTGACAACATGGTTGACTAATCTCAGTACGTCCTGGTAGGAGTCATTCTGTCATTCTTTGTTTCATACATTCTGAGTATTTTTTTTTTTTTTTTTTTTTTTTTTTTTTTTTTTTTTTTTTTTTTTTTTTTTTTTTTTTTTTTTTTTTTAGAATTATTTTTTCTTGTTTCAGAACTTTTGCTTGTTTGTTTATGGCCGTCTCAGCCTGCCCTGACGGCAGGGCTGGCGCAGCATGTGGTGCCGGGTATCGAACCGCGGTCCCTGCAGCTGCCCAAGCATTCCTAAGCAGGCGCTTCAGACCACTGAGCCATCCCACCAGGCCCTTTTTAAAAAAATTATTATTATGTTTTATGTTTATTTATTCATTTATTTTCACACCAGGGATTTTGATTCTTGGGTTCTAAGTGTATGTTGAGGTATGTAAGAAGTTGCCAAACTATCTCCCAAAGTGTGCATATCTATTTGCAATAGAAATTACTGTTGTTTCATATATTTATTAGAATTCAGTGTTCTCAAGTGTTAGATAATGATATATTTTGTATCTTCTTGGGTTTGACACACTGTTTTGATTTGTAGTAGATACACACAGTATGTTGGAACAAATAGTAAGGTTTATGGATCTTCAGAAAACAACCAGGTCTGGTGAGACTTCCCAGTATTCTAAGGGGTTGAGTTAAGCTGAGTCTGAAAGACTGCACGATGTAGCGAGAACTGATCTAAAGGAAAAAAAATCAATAAGAGTTGAAGACATAAATCAGTGGGAATGCCTTGATCTCAGTTCTCCAAACCTCAAACAAGAAAACAAACAGAAACACTCACCTCAGGTCAGCTGCGTGGCCTTCCAAACTGTGTGCTTGTGTCTTTCCAGTATCACGTGTGTGTGTTTATATGTTAGCCAGAAGATATCTCGACACCAGGTTACTGTTCTATAAGTGTATGCTTGTTACTTTTAACTCCGACCTATAAACAAATGACAGTACAAAATGAAATAGTGAAATAAATCAAAGCTTCACTTGTTAATCATTGAACATTATGAATAATTTTAAAGTTTTAAAACAGTACAATTTGAAATTCGGTTCTTCTATATAAAGAATATTGCAAAGCTGCAGTAAAGAGAATAGCACAGTATTGGCAAAATCACACAGTGGATGCAAAAATACCCTCTTTAGCCTATGGTGCCGGGCCAACTGGTTGGAAATGTACAGAAAATGGAAGCTATTCCCATGTATTTCACCATGCACGGATGTACAAGCAAGCTGTATCACAGTTCTAAAACATACTAAAGTGCAAAGGCTAAGCTAGCTAAAAGATAAATAGATGCCTTACAATCCTGAGCTTAGGCAAGGACTTTCTGAATAGAACACGAAATGACCTCAAGAAATAGAAAATGGATTATATCCAATTAAGAACCTGCTGCAGAGCAAAGGGCACAATACAACGAAAAGAAGTCCCACAAGATTGGAGAATGATATTAACAGCTAAGTTTCAAACAGAGGAATCATATTTACCATACTGTAAAAAGAACTCAAAAATAGACCACCCTCAAATAAAAGACCCAGTCCAAACATGAACCCCTCAAATGAACTGAAACTGTGTAGAAGAGCAGATGCAGAGAACCAGTAACTAAAAACTACTTAAGATTGCTGGTTACTAGACAAATGAAAATGCCACTGAGATTCCATTTTATTACATAAAGGACGATGACCCTGTCAAGAAACCAAATTATAGCAAACACAAGCAAGGCTGTGGTTGAGGGCACCCTCCCACACCAACTGATGTGGCTGAGCTGCTCAGTTAGAACTCTGGCCCTGATTTCCTTCTTATGAGAAACCAAAAATAGAAATGAAGAGCAAAATAAAGGATACACAATAGAAAATGAGGGGATCTTTTGTTTTGTTTTCCTTCCTTCAAAAGAGAAGGGACAAAGAAAAAACAAAAAAAAATTGTGTTCATTTACCTAGCCTCAAGGATGAATATAATTCTGGTGTACCATAAGCGTGCAGTAAGAAAATTAAAGCTATAAGTAAATGACAAGTGTGTGCTTCATTTAAAGTACTTAGATATTTCTATTTTTTCAGAAACTAACTTTACTTAGGCCTTTTTGTCTGTGAATACATAGTAACCGTGTTTCCAATCTAATTTTTTTCCTTTTTTTTTTTTTTTTTTTTTTGCAGGACCAGGGTTCAAACTCACGATCTTGCACTTGCCAGGCAGGCACTTGTGCCACAGAGCTATCTTCCCAGCCTCTTTTTTCCATGTCTTTTGATGTACTACCTAACCATTTTTCAACATATCTTTGAAATTATCTGGCTTCCCATTGTTTATAAGAGAATATCTAAAATCCTTTCACAGATAAAGGTTCTTTTTTAACCTTGACTAGGATAGTGTTTTTACTACTTTCAACTAATTCCAGATGTCAGTGAGCTACAATTTCCTTATCCAATTAATTTCTTCCAACTTTTCTCTTATGCATGTGGTAAGGTTTCAGTTGATTAATCTTTCTCATGCTGTCTGTGTGTTAAAGTATTATTGATCTTTGTACATCTTTTCCTTGAGCATTCATGTGCTGGTAACACCAGGAAAGCTTTCATTAATGGCATTTAGTGAGGCTACATTACATCCTTCTATTTGACTGTATGAATCAAAATGGGAAAGATAGCCCTCTGCCACTGTTTTTGTTTACTGTTCTCAAAGCTCAATTTTCATTGTAGTTATTCACTTATTATTTGAAATAATTAAAAAGCTCATTTGCATCTTAGTAAAAATTATGAGAACTGCTCTTGAAAATGTGTTTTGCTTTGAATTTTCTTTCCTAATACCCTTCATCTTCTCGCTGAAAGTACAGGCAATGTAGCAGGTCAAGCAAATCTTGTGATCCACTCTTTGCACATATGTGACAAAACTTGAAATCACATAACTTTTTTGTCTTCTCCCTGGGAAGAAAGAAATTCTGGATGATAATTTAATGTGTAACTCCTTAAAAGTAGGTATATCTATGGACACATATATGGCAATCATATCTCAAATATTTTTTTAGTAACAAAACTTAATGTTGTTATTGAAATAGAGCAGTTTAAAGCAGAATTTGCAATACAGAAGTCATTTTTATTTGCTCTGTGGCTTTTATTTGAATGTAAAAGGTTTGGAGATTTGAGCCAAGAGTTGGGTAAATTTGATAAAATATTAAAGTTCACAAGATTTTTTGGAACGCTGCAGAGACAAAGGTAAGACATTTTCTGGTATTTCAGTCATTGTCCAAATCTCTCTGTGCAGGTGGTGTACATGCTAACATGCCTATCTCTACAAAACATACTTATACTTTATAATATCCTCCCTTGATAAACATTTATGTGTGTTTTTAATATTCTTTTGTACAAAATTAGCTTCTGGCTGGCAGTGGCACCCAGGGTGTAATTTCTGTCATCTAGTTACTGAAAGATTTCATCACAGATCAATACAACATTAACTTCTTGGCTAGAAGTAGAGAAATAACCAACAGACTGCCAAGACCGTTCCTTTGGACAGTGTTTCTCCAGCTATTGGGAGAACTATTTGATGGGCAGCAAACAAGCGATCACTTACAGGGCTAGAAGGTTTCCAGAGATAAACTGATGAAGCCCAATTTTGAAATACATTTCTTACATGGAAAGTTAAACAAGATAAAAACTGTTGAGTTTCAAGTTCAAGTATTTCTTTGTGTCATGTTCGTTGTGTCATCCTGTGTTGTATTCCTCTGAGCACACTAGCAATTTAGAAATGTTGCTGCAGAAACTTATCATTCTGAATTCTACCCTCTATGAGAAGGGTGACCGTGATAAATACCGTGTGAAGTGACCAAAGGGTTCACTGCGATTGCAGCTTTTAGAACCTTAGAAAACAGCTGACATAACCAAAGCCACAGAAACAAAGGCGGCACTCACCTTGACGTAAGTGCTTCCCCGGGACCTGTACTGCTGGAGAATTAATCCAACATGCCTTAGCAATCTTTGTTCAATCAGTCAAGACACGTTTGCTGAACAACTAATGAGTCATGTTTTATTCACAGTGATTTCTACGGCTGCAAAGACAGATTAAAATGGTTATTGCTTCTTGAGTAGGCGGGGACGAAATCTGTAACCGTGCTCCTTTCCGTCCTACTGTACCCTCGGTGCTGTCTCCTGGTGGTGTGCTGGGCTAAAGCTTCCAAAAGAACATTACCGATCTGGCTTCCTCTCTCATTCCACCCAGAAATACTGCACATACTTAGTGGCGTGGGTGGGGAGGGCTTCTCAGCCCTCGTTTGCCTTGTTGTCACTGTGCTCAGGCCCGTCGCTCCAGCAGCAGCAGGTGATTCAAAGAACATTCGCTTCCTCTGTCTGATACTCCTAGAAATGAGCTCTTGGGTCTCCTCACCCAGGCAGGTTTCTCTATAGCGCCATTGCTCCTCTCTTCCATTACTCCAGTTCTTAGGTCTTGAATAAGTGCTGTTATTGAGAAAACAAAGCCTTCCAAGGTCCTCGTTTAAAAATAGGTGAAAAGTTTAACAAAGGAACCAGCTGTGCCACATTTGTACCCACTCCCCTTCGTGTACTGCAAACAGATGTTAATTTTTTTTAAAAAATACAAAAAATAGAAATGAATACCTCAAGGCAGAGAGCATCAGTTAAAGATTTTCTTACTGTTGCTTCTTTAAAAGCATCTTTGGACTGTAACAGATTATAGAGTAGGCCAAGGAAGCCTTCCTCGTCCAATGGTTCTTCCGGTGGCGGCTGCACTCAGCCTTTACGATCGCTCGTGTCGCTGCTCCAGTCATAGGTTCAGCTCTCTACAACATGTATTAAGCTTCCTGCTGAGGGAACAGTTGTACCCTCAGTTTCGCTGAGTCAGCACCCTCTGAAATAAGTCCACACTTCAAGCTGATTATGCAGGAACTGAGACCAGAAACAAATCATGTGAGTTCTTGCTGCTGTGTCCAAGCAACTGGCTTGACCCTGCTGTGGGCCTCGGGTGCAGTCCTGAGCTATTTGCTAACAGGAGTGCATGAATTAGTCATTAATAAGAAGTGTGCAAGGACTATTTCTGTTAATCAAACAATCAACTATATCTTCTTGGGCTGTCTTTTAAAGCACAGCTTCTGTGATCTCCTAGGGATTTTCCTGTAATAGTTGTTCCTACTGGTTTGTTGAGATAGCTCAGTAGTCTAAGCACCTGCCTGGCAAACACAAAGACCCAGGTTCAATCCCCAGTACCTCTTGCAGTGCTGGCCCTGCAGTAATCTGACCACTGAAACTCGGTGTGGGGAGGCTGAGACAGGAGGATCACTATGAGTCTGCGCTGCCTAGCAAGACACTGTGCCAGAAATAACAGAATAAGGCTTTAATAAAATTGTTAGATCCAATCATTACAAGAGCTTCAGCTTCCAATGTGATCTGAGTGGGTGTGGGTTAAGCTGAGAAGCTTACGATGCTGAGTTCCTCTAAGCCTCTCTGACAGCAAAAATAGCTTCCTTTTCTCAGTCTGCAGAGACCCATCTCCCCTGGCTCTCAAATCCAGTAATAAGCCACATAAGTTCCTTCCCCGCTCAGGTAGGAGATTTGCTTTCCATTGTACCCTTCCCCCTACCTGCTGACTTTACTAATTAGAACTATGGTTCACCAAGCTCCAGAGAGACTTTTACAATATCTAACTTAAGCAAAGCTAATTAATATCAGAAAAGGTAAGGATCATGAAAGGAATTAGATTCTCACAGAACTAAATAAAATACCATCAAAGATAGCACTGGGTGTACCTGTCAAGGATCCTTTTCTAATGCATTTGCTTACACACCACAAAACAGCCATAAGACTTTATTTGTCTGGTTATTTAAAATGTGTTCATATTCCTCAACTTGTCATGGGGTACATCCTGACAAGCCTATATAACTTATAATTATTTTAGGGTGCCAGACATTTCCTATTCCTATTATATATATATATATATATATATATATATATATGGACTATATATGCATATATATATATATATATATATATATATATATACGTATATATGACATTATAGTCTTTTTGAGACAGGGTCACACTTTGCAGTTAAGGCTGGCCTTGAGCTCACTTTATGTAGCCCACGCTAGTCTCAAACTCACACCAGTTCTCCTGCCTCAGCCTCCCAAGTGTTGGGATTACAAGCATACATGGTTATAACTTATGTTTCTTAATAACACAAGAGAGATGGTTTCCCTCCTGATTTTGTGACTGGAGCTGTGGTTTCCTGCTGCTGCCTAGGACTCCAAGAAAGTTCCATGCCATCAGTGGAAGCTTGGGGGAGGGGAAATCATCATGACCTAGACTTGAAGTACATGATTTTCTGAGGACGTATCAGCTCTGAATTGCTGTGAAGTAGAAAGTCACAGCAAATCCTGGGAAAATGGACAGCATCTGCATTCATCGGTAACCTACTCTAGAAGGTTCGAGTGCCAGGACTTATCATAACTAATAAGAAGCAGTCAGAGAATAAAGTTGGAGCAGATTTATGGCTTTTCTACTGTCTCCCTGCTCATGGTCACCTCGAAAACTCTGAGGGTACCAATGAATGTAGCAGGGTATTTTTGCTACTGCGTGCAGTGTTTCCTAGTGTAGTCCAAGCATGACATGATGTTGGGATGAGGGTGTGGAGATAGGCTTGCTGGTATCCCTGAAGTGTCTCCATAATGGAACAGACCAAGCAGCAATGCCTAACTGCCATAACTAAGAAAGTTAATTGACTAAATAAACACAAAGAATAAACTACAGATCTGGATGTTTCCATTGGCAAGATCCTTACTATTTATCAGTCAATCCGTGTTTTTAGCAAATTTTACTGAATGCATAGACTTGGTCTTCTGAATGAAGACTCGGCTCCATTCTTGCAGTTCATGTGGCAAAACAAGGCCATACACGTCCATTAACCAGATCATCAGTATGCTGGTCCTCATGCCTAGAGACCACAATCTTTTCAGCACTTTTAAATTTTCCTCTAAGTATTTTCCCAGGACCCCAGTACCTCTTACACTAGGGAGAACAAAATGGGGAAGAAAATATTGTTCTTGAAAATGTATTGCCAATGTCAGGAGTTATATTAATTTCATAATATACGCTGCCTTCATTAATACCTGAAGGTACACTTAATGAAAAAAGTAGTTGGCCAACTGTAGCACTTGGTGCATTAGGTCTCTAACTCTCAGAGTGAGGGTGTTACAGAAGGAAGAACCAAATGGAAGGTGTTGGGGTTTGTGTCTGGCTGTCTTTGTTGGGGCAGCTTCTAGAGTTTGTAATTCACTCATGACCCAATGCTGGGATTACAGGTGTGAGCGCTACATCTGCCACTCTGGAGGGATGGCCTGAATGCAAGATAAGGGAGGGAGAGAGCCTTGCTAGCAGCCTCCGCTGCTGCTGCTTCCTTTTTCCTCTTGCTGTTTTGTTGTTGTCTGTTATGAGCTGCTGCCCTCTGCCGTGTGCCACTCTGCCTTAGAGCCGGTCAAGTATGGACTGAAACCTACACAAACTGTGAGCTAAAAAACCTTTCCTTCCTTAAGCTGGGGTGTCAGATATTTTTGTCCCAGCAACAAGAGAAAAGTAATCAAGACAGAAGCCTCTAGAAAGTTTCTCCCCTCTATAATTATCATGTACTACCTGCTATTATTTTAAAACCAAGATCCTTTTAAAATGGAGCTATAGGGCCCTGCAGCATGGCTCAGTGGTCGAAAGTACCTGTTTAGAAAACCTTAGGCTGCTGCAGGGACCACGAGTTCGATCCCCAGCACCACATGCTGTGCCGGTCCTGCCCTCAGGGCAGGCCAAGCAGACCATAAAAATAAATAAACAAACAAAAGTTCTGAAACAAGAAAAAAAAAATAAAAATAAAAAAATGGAGCTATAATAAAGCAAATATTAAGTTTGATTTCCTCTGCTTCATTACCAAGAAAATTCAGAGGACCTGATATTTGAGTTGTGCCTAAAATGAGACAAAAATGTGTAATATGCAAGAAAGAATTGTGGGAAAGGGGAGCTATTCAGAATAACTATGGGGATGTGGAATATTTATATAGGAAATATTTACCACGTGTAGTCTCTGAAGAAATGAGAAATTTTTATACTGGAAAGATAAGCAGGTGAATCAGTAACAAAAATATATTACAGGGGCTCGGCAGGATGGCTCAGTGGTCTAAAGCGCCTGTTTAGGAAAGCTTAGCCGGCTTCAGGGACCACGGTTCAATCCCCAGCACCACATGCCCTCAAGGCAGGCTGAGCCGGCCATAAAGATAAATAAATAAGCAAACAAACAAAAGTTCTGCAACAAGAAAAAAAAATAAGAATAAAATGAAATAATTCTTTAAAAATATATTACATATTATGCTACAGTATATTGACTTTGTAGATAATTAACGTTGAAATATTTGTAATCCATGATGAAACATTATCTGATTTTGTTAAACAGTATAAAGAATTATGTTAATAGTAATGCTTATACTGGCTCTGGGAACTTTCTATGGTGAAAAAACATGGAAGACTAGGTTAAATTAGGTCTCGTAAGTAGTTCCTTCATTTCCAATACTATCCTGAAGATTAGCATCCCATTTTGCTAACATCAATAGTTTAAGGAGCTCTGTTGGGATAACTACTGTTCCAGATCTAGTGTAAATAAGTGAGGAGTTATCAGAAGTGATGGAACTTCCTTGAACACATCGGCTGGTCTTTGGTGTGCAGTGCCACCCTCAGATGTGTTATCACTCACTCTGCAGTAAGCTGTGTCAGCCGGCCCACACTACAGCAGCAAATCATGCTCAGACTCAAAGGATACTAATTGCAAAGATTTTCAATAACATTTAGGGTTTTTTTTCTTTTTGTTCTTATTTATTAATTTCTTAAAAACCAAACATAACTTAGCCTTCTTGCCAATATTTAAACAGAAGAATATATAGACACAAAGCAGCCATGCTAAGACAGCATAGTTATGATAAAGTCATGCTAAGAACACAGCTCTTCTGTGGAGAGTGGACAGAAGAGCCTCAAATAGTCACGAAACAAGGACAAATTGTGTAGCACATGCTAACTCTAAGCTACAAATTTTGTTAATGTAGTTTATTGATAAACTGCCGCCATGTAAGAATTTACAGATGAAGCTCATGAATTTTAAATAAGAAAATACTTCCTGCTCGCACCTGCTGACTGTACATCTCCATACTACATCTTTGTATGTTAATTTACGAAGAAAAATAAATTGTTAGACATAGTGGAGCTTGTGCATGGCTCTCACATTAATAGTTGCTATGCTAGCAGTGAACTCAAGTTCTGTCACATTGTGACACTTCTGGATGTCATTATTCCATATGTTGTAGGTTACAACAGTTCAGCATAAATAAATACACAAATAAATAAACAAACACACAATCAGGATATCACACTGAACTATGTTCTACTCAAAACATAATCTAGTACCAGCAGCACTGACTTTCGGTAGAAGATTTTTAAAATGATAGAAATACAATAAAGTGAATTATATTCATATCTATTTTAACAATATACCTATATTTGTAGGCAGTATTAAATAAAACGTAGAGGCGCTAAACAAAGTTATTCTGTGATTTGAAAGTGTATCATTTTATTAATAGTAGTAATACATATTAGTTCCTTTAAAAACAACACACTATTTTGTTTCATTCCACAATGTTGTGTTGAGTGTAGAAATGAAAAGGTTAGTATACAATTAATTTTTGGCATGGTAAATACTGCTGATAAGATACAAAATAAATCTATAATAGTAATTATAGTGGTTGTGCAAATTTTTTAGCAGAGCTAACACTTTAAGTACTTAATTCCATTAAATGTGTATTTCATAATGTTAAGTATAGTGGAAGTGTACTCTATAACAAATTAACTTCTGATAACATATATATATATATATATGTGTGTGTGTGTGTGTGTGTGTGTGTGTGTGTGTGTGTGTGTGTGTATGCGCACATCTACATTTTTGTTGTTGTTGTTTTGGTACCAAGGATTGAACTATTGACCTTGGGCTTGGCAAGTAGGTGTTTATGCCCTTTAGCTATCTCTCTAGCTTGTATATTATTACACTTGATCTTAGCCAAAAGGTCGAGAAGTGATAGCTTATGTATTATTAAAATATTGACTTCTACCCTGCTTATCATTTTCTTAATAATTGAAATGCAACACTTGATACTGCTCTTAAGTATTATCTCAAAGATCCCTATATCCTGCTTCTAAGAATATCCCTTGGCCATTGTTAAAACATTATTAAAAATAGCAACTGGTATTCCTTTGGGGATAGCAAACATTTCATATTACTCTGTCTCCAAGCACTTTCCCAAAGCTCTTGGTAATAATTTCTATTTCTCTTTTCAATAATTTAGTACATATATGAACTATTTGGCATGACAGTAATCTCCCACAAATTTCCATTGCCCTTTGGATTTGTGAATGTCCAAAGTAGGTCACCTATTTCCTTTCACGTTATAGAGCTTTAGTTTTAATGACTATATCTTTGGATTTAACAGTTAAACTTTGGTGAATTTAGCCTAATAATTTTTAATAATTTTAAAATATCATTGCATGACATTTTATTCTTAAGAGGCTATTTGATTTTAAAGTTGTCATGCAGGCTTTAATATTAATATTCATATATATATATATATATATATATACAAAATAAAAATCTTGTTTTAAGTTGTATATTATTCTTTTGAAACATGATTCATTGGTATTGAAAGAAACTGGTAGTGAAAATATTACAAGACAAGATTGAGTCTTTTGCATATGAAAATAGTGCTACGCCAGGAATCCAGAATGATTTCTATTGCTTAGCTTGAATATTGAAGATATACATGTGACATATTTTATAGTGCTTGGCAAAGATCTGCTGTTATGTTTACACTGCGGCAACATCAGGCACAGTAGATCAGCTGCCTTTGGAGCCCTTATCTGTATCTATTTGTTTGTCATTCCCTGAGAACCCTGGCAACAGCTAAACTTCCTTTTTTTATACGCACGGGTTTGCCTTTTGCGGTATGCCTCATTACTGAAATCGTATAGGAGCACTTTCCAAATGTCTTCTTTCTCATCTAGTTTTATTTATTTAAGGTCCATTTATATGTCTTATGGCTTGAGACCTTATTTCCTTTTTGCATTGGAAAGTACTCAATTTTGTTGGTGAATCACGACTTACTTCTTCTGTCACTTATCAAAGAGTACTTTGCCACTTTAAAAATTGGGCAACTATGAATAAGGTTCCTAACCTTCAATATGTAGTTCTTTGTGTAGTCTTAATCTAGCCAACTACTTGGGTAAATAGCAAGGAAGGTGGGGTCCAGGAATATAGCTCAGCAGCACAGTATCTGCCCAGCAAGTGTGAGGTGCTGAGTTCGATTCCCAGTACCAACCCCCGCTTAATAATCCTAAAAACAAAGAGTGTGATTGCTAGATTAAATGCCATAAACAATCCAATATAGTTTTTTTGTTTTGTTTTGTTTTTTAATGTATTTAGTACAGGGTCTAAGGGTCTCACGGTGTAGATGTGACTCTAGTGATCCTCCATCTCAGCGTGCCCCATGGGGAAGGGCCAGCACAGCAGGGGAATGGAATTCCAGTCACCTGACCTTGCTAAGCAGGCGTGTTAGTCTACTGAGCTATCTGGTCACTCCAAGAGTTGAACAATTCTTAATGATCTCCGAATCGAATTCTATTCTGGAGGTGTGTGCTATCAACAGAATTTTCCGTCTCACCATTACAGCAGTATTAAGTCAGAGTCGGAGCCTTTAAGAGGATATCTGACACGGAACGGATGCTGATTCAGCAGTGTGCTAATCGTTGCAGCAGTGATTTCTGGTCCAAAGCGGACATCAGCCCAATCGCCTCTCCCACCCTTCCAGGCACTTTGTTATATAATGCCCTCACCTCTTGCATTTCCCCGGCGCTGGACATCCTGGCCTCTTGCAATGTGAGCGTCACAATTTTATTTTGTTGATAATTTACCCAGTCTCTAATATCTTCGTACTCAGGATATTTCTAATGGGGAAACTTGACAGGGCTAACTGCTGGAATATACCTGCCAAAGCTAAATGCCTGCTCCAGATCGCTGTGCACCTGAGTTACCTCTGGCTCTCGATGGATATGTGTTTTCCTTCTTCTGATAAGTCATGAGGTGCTTCCTCAAATATTATGTAAACCTTTTATTTCTCTATAAACATTTTTTTCTCTATAAACATTTTATGTGTCTTAAGATTTCCATTAACAAATAATAAGCCAAGAAGAATGAATCATAAGTGGTACAACTAAGCCAGATATTTGGAATACAAGTTCCTTAAAATAGTGCACCTCAAGAGTAACAGGAAAAAGAGCCCTAAAATGATGTGTTATTTTAGGGTAGGCCTCTTTAAGAATCATAGCTGTCACAGAAGAAACTCTGAAATCTGTGGCAGCAGGAGTTTGGAGTGCTGGGAACCTGCTGATTCAGGGCTTGAATCGTTCCTGGTCGCCTGCTACCTGTACTTAGCAGCTGCTCATTGCTTGGTTCGCTGGAGCATGTGATGCCGAACCGAGCAACGGGTCAATACAGTCATTTAAAATGATCAACCCTCTGGGCAAGGCACAAGATGAGTCACCCAGAGTGCCTTTCAGGCAGCAGACCTGGCAGGGACAGTTCCCACTTTAGGTCACAGTGTATAATCAAGTGAGTCAGCAGCCTGTATAGCTCTGTCATTAATTTCACTACCTGTGGAGAGACAGTCCACAGCTTCGGAGTGCATTTTGCCTAGCAGTGAACCTGTTAGAGTTCAGACATTAAACAGTGATGGGGGCCATTGAACCTTGATCTTCTGTCTACTTGGGCAGTGATTTCGTTTAGATTTTACTAGGTATGAACTCAATATTCACTTTAATATTCTTTATGTTTCTCTGTAATGTTTTCTCATAAGATTGAAATAATACATTTGTTGTATTTGTAATTATTTTGCAATGGTATATTAGTCAGGGTTTTACTTAGAGGAACAGAGCAGACATAAGGAATGGTTATTAACACAAAATATACACTAAGGAATTATAATATTGGCTTACAATAGTCAGCCACAGAGTCGGATGAGGAAGCGTGCAGAGGGTGTCTGAGGAATTCAGTCCCGAGGTCTGAACTTCACTGCAGCACTCCATGCAAGTCTCTATCCATCGGCTGATGGGTCTGCAATGGAAGACTGAAGTGTCTGTAATGGATGCGGAAGAGTCTGCGCTGGATGGCAAAAGATCCAAGCTGGAGGCTGAAGAGTCTGCGCTGCAAGCCAGATAATGAAGTCCAGGCTGAATGCGAAGACTGAAGCTTCTCTGACGAAGTGAAGTCTTGACTCCTTCCTCAGCCCTTTAAAACGTCTCTTTGTGCTCAGTCATTCTGATGTGGGCCCATTGTGCCTTAGGGTGGAACCAATCATACCCCAGGATGGGCCCTTGATCCATTCATTACCTGTTAATTTTCTTTTTACATTTGAGAAACAGGTTTATAGGGTATTCACTACTAGATCAGACCTGCAGTGATCTACCTGTTTACAACCGCCCAAGAGCTGGGATACAGGTGCATACCAACATGGCCAGTCTCATTCGCTGTCTCAATGAGCCCTGGAGGTAAGGTCAGCATGGCAGGTCCGAGGATCCAACCCTGGTCCCTGTGCTTGCTTGCAGGAGCTTTGATCTGCTGAGATATTTGGTCAGTCCCCATTATATAACTTACAAACATTTGAATCAAATATATGACACTGTCACAACTAGTTATGTATGACTTCTGACTTAATCCTCATATTCGCCCTTGGGAATGAAGATGTCATTGTGCAGTTTGATGGGTGATCAACTCATCTCCCAAGCATGCGTCTAATGTAAGTTCATCATTTTATACATTAAACCCTATACACCATTATTACAATGCTGATTTTATTTTCTTATCTGATTTGGAAAACTATTTTTGCATTTAGGTACAATAGTGAAGGATGGCCAGAACACCTAGAAGGTGAAAAATTGAGTTTCTCTGGGAAAATCAGCTTAGGTGCATTATGACCAACAGTTTTCAGTTTGAACAGAGATTTCCCAAGGCGTTAGACACATGGTTGCTGTCAACTTGGGCCAGAACTGAGATGAGTGGTATTTAACGTGGGAGCGTTTTAGAAAACAGACCCATGTTGTTCGCAGTCTATAGGTATTTCCTGCACTAAGATATAAGCACTCAGAAAACCAGGTACCACAGCCCTAATTAAGTGAGTATCTCTGGTAGGAAACTGCTGTGGTGATTCGCGCTGGTATTCCCAGCGCTCTAGGAAGTTGAGGCAAGAGGATTATACCTTTGTTCCTAAATAAGTATTTAAGGCCCTTTCTGGCTTAGTGACTTAGTAAGCCTGTTTCAATATCAAAAATGAAAATATTTCAGAAGGGCTGAAGCTGTAGCTCAGTGTAAATGCCCTGGGTTCAATCTCTAGTCCTGCAAAAAAGAAGACAAGATAGCAAAGTGCACTGCTCAGCTGCACATGACACATGTTAGGTGGAGCCAGAGAGAGGAACGCATCAGGCTACGATGGTCTGAGGAGGCTCTGAAGGCTGCCGCGGATGAGATGGATATATCCGATGGCCACTGGGTTTTCCTATTTCTCATTAAACTAAATTTATTTGAAATCAGTAAATGTACTTGAATATTTCATACGATCGGGGACATAATGACATGTCTAGGAATTCTGTGAATTCCTGGAGATGCAGCACCATACCCCTGTGCTGAGCTCTCTCTCTGTCTCTCTCTCTCTCTGTCTCTCTCTCTCCCTCTCTCTCTCTCTCCCTCATTTTTTTCTTCAAAATCCCTCGCTTCCAGATCTAAAAGAACTTCACAATTTCCTCTGAGCATTACCAATTAAAATTAAAAAATGTAACGGCTCTCTCATATGTCCTTCTATGTGGTCCATAGGGTCTATTCCAAACTTGAGGAGACACAGAAGACATGGCCCACCCCAGAAACACCACAAAAACCTCAGCATGGAGTCACAGCAAGACACCATCAATTTACCCAACAACTCACCAGAGATGTTACCCTAGCACTGCATTATGAGTAGTCTTTGTTTTCATGGCAACTCTGAGGTGTGTCTTCTTCTTCTTCCTGGTTCATTATTTCAGTCCAGGTACATGTATACATCATTTAAAAGAGCACCAAGTTGCTCTTGCTCAGTATTTCGCACTTCTTTATCTCTACTATGGTCTCTGCCTAAAACTGGAATCAAACACACAAACAAAGAAATAAACACTATAAATAAAACCCAAGCCTCCTAAAGAATAAAGACCTTCATCATAGCAGGGTTCACTGTCATGGAGGGGCAGTGCTGTGTATGGGCAGAAGGAGGTAGCTCTTAATTTCCATTTGCCCTAACTGAGTCATGAAGGTTTAAATTCTGAACTTTGACAATATAGGAAATGCAGAATCTCCCGCCCGCTAGCACCTTCATTTCCTGGAGTGCCCCAGTGAATGGAAAATGAATGAAACACAATTCATAATTAGGACATTCTTTGTGTCAAAGTTTATTTCTGTGTAATCTTTACTCCTTGGCCCTAGAAGTCCCCCTTCATTAATGCCCAAGTTTCTAATACTCCAGCACGTGGCTTCCTCATTTTTCCCACCTGTCTTCAGCCAATCTCTCAGCATCCCAACCACCCTCCTGTGAAACTTGTTTTCTTATTGGTACTCTCAAAAGATTTTGGTAAACACTAAGCAGAATGGCGCAGATTTGGTATTGCCAGTAAAGGATAAAGGATGTGACACTAATTTGAGATATAACTACACACACACACACACACACACACACACACACATTTGGTTCTTGCTTACAGCTTAAATGCAACGCATGGTGCTTTTGGGCCAATGACCATGATACGTGTTTTCCCTTTTGCTTTCTGCTCTCCACTTTGTCTTCCATGTTCTCTAGGCCTTTAGCTGCTGAATGGCCACTACTTTGGATCCCTTCAGCCTTACCCATATTTTACATGCTGTATAAAATTGTTTTCATGCTATGTGGCTTATAGTGTCAGGTAATATTTTCTGATATCCCCAGTCCAAACTGATTACAAGTTACCTAAAATCACCAGACTTTAAAATATCCTGCATATATTTTCAAGAAAGGAAGGAACACAAACATATATGATATTTCACTGAAAGAATGGGATTGTATGAAAGATTTTCACTCTTCTAAATTTTAATCTCAAAATTAGGATGCCAGGGGGAGGGAGGGGATGAGGAAATGGCCTGCCGAGTACTGGAAGAATTTTCCGCAGTGTTGGCATGAAGCATGCTCCCGGAACACAAGGAGAAAGCTGGCACAGAAAGTTCGTTTAAAAATAGTATAAGCTGGGCGTGGTGGTGCACGCCTGTAATCCCAGCACTTGGGAGGCTGAGGCAGGAGGGTCGATGTGAATTCGAGACCAGCCGGGGCTACAAAATTGGGCTCAAAGCCAGCCTGAACTGCATAGTGAGACCCTGTCTCAAAAAGACAAAAAACAAAACAATAAAATAAAATAAAATTATAGTATAGTTTACATGCTGAAAAGTTTCATTCAAAATATGTCTTTCCTAAACAGAGTTCATTTTCTCTTTCTTGTTTCTTTCTTTCTATCTATCTATCTACCTATCTATCTTTCTTTCTTTCTTTCTTTCTTTCTTCTTTCATTCTTTCTTTGTCTTTCTTTCCTTCTTTCTTTCTTTTAATGTGTTTAGGACAGGGTCTACAGGATCTACAGGGTTTCAGTACACAGATGGGACTTGTAGTGATCCTCCTGTCTTCAGCCTCCAAGCGCTGGAATTATAGGTGTGTGCCACCATGTCCAGTCTCATTTGGGGGCAAGGCCACCACTGCATGCAGGGGATGGAACCCTGGTCTCTATGTCTTCCTAAACAGGGACTTTAATCCATTGCAGAGTTAATTTTCTTAAACTGAAAATATGTTTACTTCTGCTAAACCCTTTGATGGGTGAATGAGGTGCAAATATTTTTAAGCTTGGCTTTTAGGACAGTATGAGATAAGCTTAACTGATCTTAAAATACTTCTGTAATTCCCCTATAGAGAATGAAATACAGTGTTTCCTTCAGCTATGCAATAATGCTTTTTTATTTTTGTTTTTGTTATTTTATTACTTTTAATAAGAATTATCAATGTGATAGTTTCACAACACATTAGTAGTACATTCGCAATAATTGACACATGGCATATTGTCCTCATAGTAGTAATATGTAGCACAGCCTTTCTGCCCTTGTTTCTTTACTTCTGATGCTGCTATTTCATAGAGTACATGTGTAGGATTTCCCATTTCTTCTATGCTATTGTCTCCTGCATTTGTTGTGGGTGGGCTCAGGTCTTCAGAGTGGATTTTGTTCCTTCTCTTTGTTACTTTTTATAGGACTGTCCTCTGACCTTTGGTGTGGAGCTTTAGCTCCAGGCCCAGATCCACCAAGTTCAAACATCTCCAGGCAGATGTGACTTGAGTCTGGTTGCTGAGCTCCACTTCTTCCTGCTGCAGCCCTTGGAGGTGAACCTACTGTACCACTCTGGCAAGATGTTCTGCTCCTGGATCAGCTTGGTGGGTCTTGCCCCTAGTCTCTCTGCAGAGAGGTTTTCTGCAGTGTTCCACACAAGGCATGTCTGGTGGGTGAAGTTCCACTCACATGCTGGACCTGGGTGTTGAGTCGAATGGGAGTCCCTCAGCCCCGGGGTCATCTCACTCACATGCTGGGACTAGATGCTAAGTCAAATGAGTTTCTCTGTTTTCATTTGTTTATCAACCCGTGTTTGGCAAACATACTTCCAAGTGACTGATGGATCTGGAAAATTTGTTAAAATAATTTGAGTAAATCTGAATCATAACTTATAAATTAAAGCAACAATAAGTTTGGAGACTAAAACTATATGTTGACTTTGTAGCACATATTGCATTCGTCAGTTTACATGGAACGCAACGATGAGGAAGAACCATTGATTGCTCGTTCTATACTGTATTTGGAGCAAGCATGCTCTTTTAGAAGCAGACATCAGCATGTGAGAATGTTGGTGTTCAAAATGGGACGAGGGCTTCTTTCTGTTTTCCTTAACAGTTGGGAAAATCGGCCATAACGCTCATGCATAAAATGCAGAAGGGCAGTTGTAGCCTTAACTCTGAGTTATCAAAGTAAATCCTTCCCGATGGAACGGAAACACGTTGGGAAGGGAGGAGCTGAAGAACTTGTCTTTGAAGGAATGGATTTGGTTTGGATGTTGACGCTTCGGTAAAACTCAAGAGCAAATTACGAACCAAGCAAAATCTTTGCAAACCAGCCTTCAAACATCAATGTCTTAGAAATGACAGTGAAGATTTGTCTTTGAGTAAAAAGGAAAAATCAAAGAAATGGGCCCCTTCAGACATATTTTAGGCAAAATTTTATCTCATGGCTAAAATTTCATATGAGAAAGAGAAGGACATTTACTCCTCGCAGTTGTTAAGCAATCTTTTTATTGATTTTTGGAGGTTATCATTTTTTAAATATATACATATTTTTGTTTAAGTTGTTATTACAAAAGGTTTTCAGAAACTTTGGGTCTTTAGACAACTATTGTAAACTATTATAATTCCAATATGGGAAGCACTGGATGAAAATGAAATTGATGACAAATGATATTTTCTTTTGAACGGCCTGAGCCAGAAACTGTCTCCATTATTTTAGAATGTTGTATGTGGGTGTTTAATCCATATCTTCGCAATTGTAGAGCCAGAACTGTAGGTCCTGTTCTGCCCACACTCAAGGGCCTTCCACTTACTGCCTTCTGCAGGCCTCCCACATGCTTTTTCTTGTGGCTCCCTCTTTTCATTGCAAAAGTTAGTAAGTTCAAGGCAGGTCTTTTCTGCTTCTTCTGATGTCACATTCTCATGCTTCCATCTTTCTTTCCTTTTTAGAGCTTCTATGTTTAAAGCCACTCCTTTATTCCGATGATATCCTATTTTTTTTTTCCTAAGCAGGAGCTTTAGACTGCTGAGCTATCTCACTAACCCGAGAATGATATCTTTTTTATAACGTTGTAGTTTTCATTGCACTTGCAGATTTCCATTTCCAGGTCATTCCATCTGCCAGGGCCAGCACCTGAGTGGTTGCAATTCACCAGGCTGCATGCTAGGCATCAAATATATCATACACAGTGAAAAAGCAAGATAGGGCCCGGCAGGATGGCTCAGTGGTCTAAGGCGCCTGCTTAGAAAAGCTTAGGCGGCTTCAGGAACCGTGGTTCGATCCCCAGCACCACATGTTGCACCAGCCCTGCCCTCAGGGCAGGCTGAGCCGGCCATAAAAATAGATAAATAAACAAAGGTTCTGAAACAAGAAAAAATAAAATAAAATAAAAAATGTAAAAAAAGAAAAAGTAAGATAACCTCTTGATCATAAGTAGGTGTGATGAATACAGTGAATAATCTATTGCATAAATATAAAATAGCATCTGGGATGTGTCAGAATATTCTACATTATATTGTCTTCAAAAATCTCCTTCTATATATCAAAGACTTAAAATAACAAGATTCCTTTTTTGCTCATTTTATATATTATGACTTTTTTTTTTTTGTCTTTTTTGGGACAAGTTCCTGCTATGTAGCTCAGGCAGGCCTTGAGCTCACTTTTATAGCCCATGCTCGTCTTCAACTCACACCCATCCTCCTGCCTTAGCCTCCCAAGTGCTGGGATTATAGGTGTGTACCACCCCACCTGGCTCTGCATATTATTAGTTTTTATTTTATTTTATTTTTCTTATTTCAGAACTTCTGAAAAGGCCCCATACTATGATTTTTCAGCTAATGTTTGCTTCATATAGTTATAACCCTGGGATTAATGCCAAATTAGCAGGAACCATCCCAGCGTACTCAAAAATTGAGTGTAGTGGATGTATAGCTTCATGATTTTGAGAAGTTTCTCCTACATTTGATAGCTGGATTCATGGTCAGTTTTCACTGGTTAATTTAGTCAGGTGCTCAGTCCTGGCCTCCAGCTCTAGGAATTGTGTAATTCTAGTACAGATGTGAGATGAGAACCAGGTGCTTCTGCTGGTTTCTAGGGTTAAGCATTAAACAGACCTAGTTAGAGCTGGAGTGGAAATTTCTGTGTGGTGAGTTAAGGGTTCTGCGGGCAAGTTTATCTAATTTGAGCTATTAGAAATGCTTCCCTCAAAGCGGCCTTTTGAGATGGAGCAAGAGGATAAATGGGCCTTTAAGAAATGCATGTGACTGGGTGGAAGAAACTCACATGCAGAAGCATCCACAAGTAACCGAGTTCCAGAGGGAGACACTAAGCCCCTGGAGGGATCTCCAGACAGTATAAATGGAGGTGTACAAACCTGTGATAACGACGTGTCTTACATGTTAAGCAATACATTGCAACAAAATTCCATGGCAATTTATATATCTGCTAAAAAGTGTCCTATCCTTAAGTAAAATCTACCTGAGATTTTTCTAGTATCTGGAATAATTTGAGACTGTTTCACAAACTTAAAAGAAATGTTTAAAATTTTTGAAAATATCCTCACTGTATGGTCTGTGAAAAAAAAACCCTGGGGTTATTGTAATAATACACAGTAGCCCCTCACTAATTCACACCTTGACTTTTGTGGGCTTCACTGTTACACCGGTTTTTAAAAGACATTAATTTAAATTATTTGTCAGAGATTTTTCACTATATTATGGGGTTCTGCAATGCCACACGGTATAAGTATGTTGTTAAATTCATGTTGGTTTACAAGTTTAGAAAATGATTAAGGACACTAGGACTGTTTTTTAAAATGTGAGCAAGATTTATAAGAGCGTGGGAGGGGTTTATAAAGCCTTAAAATGCATAACCATTAAAATAAGTATGACATTGCTGTTTTGATGATTTTCATGTATTTACTTAACCTCCACGATAAGTGAGGCAGCACTGTATAACCTTAGCAAACACACAATCTTTAGAAGTGGAAAAACAACGAAGCTTTAAAGTTATAGCCAGAAGAATGAAAAATTTCTGAAATCTATGATACTCACTTGGTTGCCTTTGGAAGAATGAACAGTATATTAATCTTGGATCCTATACCTTAGGTCCACAAGACTATATACCATACAACAGTAGTGCTCCTAAACATGTAAGTTTAGGGTAGTAAAAAAAGAACCAGTGTGTGGTGTGTGTGTGTGTGTGTGTGTGTGTGTGTGTGTGTGTGTGTGTATTTTGTATTTTAGGGAAGGATCTACAAGGTGTTCAGGGTCTCACTACTAAATTGGTCTCATAGTGATCCTCCTGTTTACAGCCTCTCAAGAGCTGGGATTACAGGCATGTAATACCATGCCAGTCTCAATTGCTGTCTCAGCATACCCTGGGAGTGTGGACCGCACGGCAGGCTTGGGGATCGATTCTCAGCTCCTGTGTCTACTTGCGGGCGCTTTAGTATGCTGAGCTATTTGGTGGCCCTATCTTTGTGTTTTTAATACTCCAAAACTGTACTGTTATCATGTTAACATAATGACATAACATTTACTTGACAATAGCTTCACTTCTTATACCACTAGCCACCGAAACGCTGTCGTTGTCCTGGTAGGCTAAGTATACGATCCCCTTGTTCATCCAAAGTCAGTTGAGAAATCAGACAAAACCCATTAAGTGTGAGTGAATCCAGTATTTTCCATCCATTCAAGATAAGGGAAGACAAGCTGTTACTCAAACACATTTATATAAATATACAATACTCGAAGAAACTTATATTTGTTTTCTATTTCCCCCAAGAACACACCAAATCTGTTTCCATAAGTGGTCCCAATAATGTTAACTTTAATAACTTGAATTAATATTTTTGTCATTATGATATTTGTGACTTACACCATACACTATTGTACTATGATATATATAGTCAATGTGCCCGCTTTCTAGGGTTTCATAGCTGAACACAATGCTTTAGAACCTTTCAAAGCTGCATGCCATGGTGTTTGGCTTTTAATATCTATTGTTTCCCTTGTCACTCACTGAAATATTGCTTTTATTTTATTTTATTTTATTTTATTTATTTTTGTCTTTTTTGAGACGGGGTCTCGCTATGCAGTTGAGGCTGGCCTTGAGCTCACTTTTGTAGCCCAGGTTGGTCTCGAACTCGCACCAATCCTCCTGCCTCTGAAATATTCCTTTTAAAGAGAAATTAATCCCATTGATATAGTTCACACACATCCACTTTTAAATACATTCACTTTTAAAACCTGCTATTGGGGCCCGGCAGGATGGCTCAGTTGTCTAAAGCGCCTGTTTAGGAAAGCTTGGGCAGCTGCAGGGACCGCGGTTCGATCCCTGGCACCACATGCTGCGTCAGCCCTGCCCCTAGGGCAGGCTGAGACGGCCATAATAAAAATAAATAAACAAACAAAAGTTCTGAAACAAGAAAAAAATAATTAAATTAAAAAAAAACTTGCTATTTCCTCACCGTGGCTAATGACATTAAAAAAAAAAAAATCTGTCATTGGTCACTTCCCTTTTTTTCTCTTTTTTAAGTTTTAAAGAAAATAAAGATAGATAAAACATTAGAAATGATATAGAATTTTTAAAGAAAAGTAAATTTGCAAGTGCTCTTAAATGATTTCTAAATTAGAGGGAGTAGGGACTCCACAGGTGTGGCAGGGGAATGATAAGCACGGTGAATTATGGGAACTGAAACGCAGATGCCAAACGAAACCAGGCGGGGGGGGGGGGGGGGGGA